>APFE030470104.1:0-13090 GCA_000404065.3 Pinus taeda | reverse complement strand
GTTTCTCGGCCTTACAAAGATTTGTTTTCCTTCGATTCAAGAAAGGTCAAGTGCTTGGGATTAATCAAAGATCTTGTGGTAAATCTCACCCAAATTCCTGCAAAAAGTATTGTTATGGACGTGGTAGTAGCAAATATCCCACCCAGGTTTGGCATGTTGCTTTGATAGTCTTGGTCAGCTAGGTTGGGAGGCACCCTGCAGATGTATAGGTCTTATGCATCCATCCCAGTATTTGGAGAACTAAGGAGACTTTACAGGGAGGTCCAAATGAAATATGTGATGAGTAGCAAGGCTGAACCGGAAAAAAATCCTCTTTATGCAGTTGACACTAAGCTTGGTTCTCAGATTTTCTATAATGATTTCGGCTTTGAAGAAGAGAAACAACATCAAATTCAAGATGAAGTTAAGAAGGAGAAGATACAACCAGCTAACGATGACGAGATATGGAACATGCACTTAGACGGTTCTACTAGAAAAGATGGTTCAGGGGCAGGTACTTGGATAATTCCTCCAAATATTACTAGTCAATAGCACTCTTTCAGACTGTACTTTGAATGCACCAACAACATTGCAGAGTATGAAGCTCTGATCATTGGACTAAATCTGCCGAGAGAGCACAAAGTAAAGAGGATTTGTGTCTTCAGATACTCGGAGTTGGTTGTCAAGCGGGTCTTGGACATATATCAAACCAAACATCCGAGGGTGAGAGCTTATCGAAATGAGGTATGGAATATGTTTGACAATTTATTTTAGAACATAAAATTTCTACTATTTCTAGAGAAGAAAATGCAATAGCAAACTCCTTAGCTACTGCTGCTAGTGCTTTTAAAATTCCCATTCATCCGAATAGAAAATATGAGATTAATGTAAAGCACAATCCCTCTATCCCAGACAACATAAAGCATTGGCAGATTTTTGAAGATGATCAGCATATCCAGAGATTCTTAGAGATGGTTGATGAATTTACAAATACACCTGTTGATCAGAATGGAGATGAAGAACCAGACTTGAATGCAGAATCATATGTTTTGATGAATGCTATAGCTAGATAAGAAATTATTCAGCTAAGCAACAATTTTATTCCAAGAGGTTTGGTCCCTCTAGAAAGACTGTTTGATAACAATGATGTAGCCGTAAAACCTAGGATTCAACCAAGTGATAATGAGTTGGAAAATTATAATTTAGGAACAAAGATGATCCTAAGTTAGTTAAGGTGTCTAATTCTTTAAAGGCAGAGCAGAAGCAACAGTATGCTGAATTGTTAAAGGAGTTTTCAGATGTGTTTTCTTGGAGGTATGAAGATTTAAAGGTTTATGAGAAGAACATCCTTCAACACACTATTCCACTCAAGGAAAATGAGAAGCCTTTCAAACAAAAGCTTAGAAGGATCAATCCAAAGCTGCTGCCAATCTGGTTCCAGTTAGGAAAAAGAGTGGAGAAATCAGACTTTGTGTAGATTTCAGAAATCTGAGTAAGGTTTCTTTGAAAGACAATTATCCGCTATCCAAGATGAAATATATATTGCAGAAAGTGGTTGGAGCTGAGAGGATTTCCATGTTTGATGGTTTCTCCGGATATAACCAAATAATGGTGAATTCGAGAGATCAAGACAAGACAACATTCACTACGCCATGGGGCACCTTCATGTACTCCAAAATGCCTTTTGGGTTGATGAATGTCGGAGCAACATTCCATATGGCGATGGACATAGCATTCGTAGATGAAAAAGATAAGTTTGTAGTGATTTATCTTGATGACATAATAGTTTTCTTGCCATCAGATCAAGATCACGTAAAGCATCTCAGACAATTTTTTCTAAAGTGTAGAAAATTCGGTATATCTCTCAATCCAAAGAAGTCACACTTTGCTATGCAGGAGGGTAGATTATTGGGTCACATAGTTTGCAAAGAGGGAATCAGAATTGATCCAGACAGAGTCGCAGCAATCAAAAAGGTAGAACTACCAAGAAGTAAAAAAGAAATACAATCTTTCCTAGGTAAGTTTAATTTCCTGAGGAGGTTTGTTCCGAAATTTGCAGAAATTGTAAAGGCAATTATGAACATGCTGAAAAAGGGCAACGAGATTAAGTGGACTGCTTCAGCTTGAGAAGCATTTGATGGAATTAAACATGCATTAACACAAACTCCCATTCTAATAAGCCCAACTTTCTCAAAGGAATTTCTGGTATTTTCTTTTGCATTTAAACATACCATTTCCAGAGTACTGCTACAAAAAAACAGAGATAATCAAGAACAACCTATTTCTTTTTGAGCAGATCATTAAGGGATGCAAAACTGAAGTACAATATCATGGAAAAACAGGCCTTCACTCTTGTTAAGACATTAAAAGACTTTAGAGTATATATTCTACATTCTCATGTTAAAGCTTTTGTCCCTAACGGTGTAGTTAAAGATATTTTAAGTCAGCCTAATAGTGATGGAAGAAGAGGTAAGTGGATCACTAAGCTGCTGGAATATGACTTGGAGATCAAGCCAACAAAACTAATTAAAGGCCAGGGCTTAGCAAAACTGATGACACAAGCAAATGTTGATTCTTTTGGTATAGATTTTTTATCATTATGTTCGAATGACATAGATGACATGATGAATTTAAGAGTGTCTAATGAACTAAAACAATGCCCATGGTACAGTGATATAATCTATGTTCTGCAGAATTTAGAGGCTCCACCAAGGACAACCAAAACCCGAGCAAGATCGCTGAAAATGAAAGCAATTAAATATTTTTCTCTCGATGGATATTTGTACTGGAAGGATCCATCATGAATTCTTCTAAAGTGTTTGATTGAAGATGAAGCAAAGAGTGTTGTAAAATATTTCCATTAGGGTGTTTGTGGAGGACACCACTATCGGAAGGCTACAACAAATAAGATCCTCAGGGTAGGTTTTTACTGGCCAACTTTATTATTTCAGATGTTCATAAGGAAGTGGCACCTTGTTTCAAATGTCAAATCTTTGAAGGAAAAGCTAAGCTATTGTCATTACCTCTCAAGCCTATCTCAGTGGAAACCCCTTTCAGCAATGGGGATTGGACTTCATTGGAGAAATTCACCCAACTTTTTCAGGTCAACATAAGTGGATCTTGATTGCTACGAGTTACTTCATAAAGTGGATTGAAGCAATTCCAACCAGGAAAGCTACATATAGTGTAGTAATTCAGTTTTTAAAAGAAATTTCCTCTAGATTTGGCTGCCCAAGAAAGATTATACGAGACAATGCTCAGGACTTCAAAATCCCATAATATGATCAAGTTCTATGAAGAGTATAATGTCAAGTTGGGCCATTCTACAACTTACTATCCGCAGGGAAATGGCTTGGCAAAGTAATAAAAGCCTAATCAAAATTATTAAGAAACTATTGGAAGACAACAAAAAGGCATGGCATACTAAGCAAAAATTTGCTTTATGGGCGGACAGAATTAGTACCAAAAGATCAATCAACACTTCTCCATTTCAAATAGTTTATGGTACTGAAGCATTTTTTCCAGTTTCTTTAAGTATCCCTGTAATGAGGTTGTTGCAGGAGCATGATGCAGAGCCTAATGACTTCTAAAGAAGAGTCAATCAACTTATTGAAGCTAAAGAATTGAGACAAGAAGTATACAATTAGTTAGAGTTGTTCCAGGACAAATTGAAAAAGGTGTTTGATAAAAAGGTGAAAGCAAACAATTTTAAAATTCAAGATACGATTTTGAGATGGGATGCTAGGATTGAAGATAAAGGGAAGCACAAGAAGTTTTATCATCTTTGGAAAGGCTCCTGCAAAATCACTGCATTTCGTGGTAAGAATGCATTCATTCTGGAGGATTTAGAGGGTGAGCTTATCAGTGGAGGCCCAATAAATGGGCATTTTCTAAAACCTTACCTGTCTTAAAAGAGTAATATTCATTTTCCATTTGTTTATATCCATTTTATTTTCAAAGCAGTTGCAGGTGTGGATGACACTTAAAAGGATTTGAAGCCCGGAGTGAAGACCCTAAGATCCAGACTAGTGTTTGTTAGACTTTGATTTGAAATTTCAATATAGCGTGCAGTTTTATTTCATGCCACTAAAATAGTTACTTGAATTAGTGGTACAGAATAAAAAGTTGGCCCAATGGATCAGGCATTGGAGCTACGAGTTCTTTGCTGCCTCGCAGGGAGGACAACATCTCCACTGGAGTCGGCTATTATCTCAATTTTGCTTCAGACTTTTAAGTTCAGAAATGTGATCTTTTATTATTACTAATTTTTTTCTTGTAAAATATTAAATAAAAATGCGTTGACAGATGGATTTTTAGCGCCTATTGTAGATTTGTAAAATAAAATGCATTGACTGGAGTATCAACGCCAATTTTTAAATTTGTAACATAAAATGTTGATAACTTGAGTATCAACGCCCTTTTGAATTTTCAAATGTCAATATCAAACAGTCACAGAGCACACGTCAGTAGAGGAGCGATAAATGGCTCAAGTGAGCACTGGCTAATCAAATGGTAACATGTCATATCATAATTTCACATGGGGATATTTTTACTGTTGGATAGTAATCGTTATGGTAAATGAATCGTGTAATTCATCATGTTTATGTATGATTGATTGACTAGCACGTTAAATCTCAAATGTTCCTGGATGGTGTAAGTAATCATATTACCATGAGTTAAAAGTTGTGCATATTTAATCCTTTGTATTGTTTTATCTATCGAAGTAAAATAGTGTTATCCTGCATTGTTGCGATCGAATCCCACTCCCATCTTCGTTGCTTGTTTTCTAGACAATGGTTATGGGGAAGAGTGGAAAGTTGCACAAAGGGGAACCCAAAGGACTCAACATTCTCAAAGCATATCCAGAGGTTTGAGAGCGGTTTCAGGGGGTTGGATGGGATGAATTTTTCTTTCGATGTACATGTTACCATGACGGGGTTGCTAGGGTTTTTGCTGAAGGATTTGATGGCTAGAGGGTTACTGTCGGAGGGATTTCTTTCCCTATCACAGAGGAGGTGGTTATAGAGGCTACAAGGCTCCCTATGTATAGAGAAAGGTGGTTTAAAAGCCACATTTTTGCTGGAATTGATGGGCCATTTTTCTTGAAGGACGAATACAAGGATAGGTGCCGTTCAAACTCTAGAGATATAGAGAAATTGGTTGAAGGATGAATGGCACTTGCTCCTAAGGATTGCACAGTCATATTTCACATGTGAGGGACGCTTCAACATAGTCAATTTATATCATTTCTGCTTCCTCGCTCACATTGCAAGACAGATCAAGATGAATGCCCCTTACTTTTTGTTGATGAGTCTTAAACAAATGTCTGCAAGGGTCAGAGCAAAACCAGATGTTTCCTCTCATTTTATTTATCACAAAGGCTTGATTAAATTGTTAATTGAAAATCATTTAAGAAAAATCAATAGAACATGGGAGCACTTTCCCTTTTGGGGCGGTTTTGTAGAGACTGTCACACCAAAGACTAAGGCCAAAGGCAGAAAGAAAGGAACCAAGAAAATTGTTGAACAACCCCAAACCCTGGAGTAGGGGACTTCATCTATTCGAACTAGAAGCCAGAAGTGAACAAAATCTCCCCCTCCTTTAGTTCCTGAATTGGAAAGGGTTTTTACAAGAATACGTGGAAGACTTAGAGAAAAGAAGAGTTTTCCCTCTCCTCGTGTATCTTCTCCTACAGAGGTTGAGGTCACTAAGTCAACAGAGGAAACATAGGTTCAAGCTATTGAACCTGAGACAGAGACAGCAAAGCCTACTTTACTTAAGATTTATAGAGAATCAAGAAGACCACATACTAGACCACTGAATAAATTCAAGCTAAATATCAAACTTAAACAAAACCCAAGGTTGGCAGAATAGGTCATTGAGGTAGATGATACACCTCAAAAGGATTTGATCATAAACAAAGAAAAGCCTATCAGTTCTAAGATGGCATGGGGGAAAAATAAGAAGCCTACTACAAAGGTTAAGAAACCCAAGAAAGGGAGACAAAGCAAGGTTGATATCTTGGTAGAGGCAACCAATAGACTTAGCTGATCATTTTCAGAATAGAGTTTCGTTTTGCCAGCAGTTTTCAAGTTCATCTCGAGCGGGCTTTGACAGTTAGCTTGTCAGTGTTTTTCTGCTTCATTTTTTAGGAGCATTGATAGTGGGATTGTCAGTGCAATTTTGCGTAGGTTTTTATGAAGTGCTGACAACTAGTCTGCCAGCGATCCCAGTTTTTCTCTCAATTTGAAAAGGGTCAGTAAATCCGTCAATGCTGGAGGAAAAGGCTATTTTGAAGGTAACAAGAAGCATTGTGGAACGAATGCAACCAAGATGGAAGGATCTAATTGCCAGATATCCTTTTTGTGGATCAAGACCATATGTTAGGGGAGAAATTGACACATCGAGCATAATGATAAAGCAAGTCTTTTCGGCAGTTCTTGGCAGAATATTAGTCATCAGTTTGATCCTAAATTTTGGCCAACTCTCCAGCAACAACATGATCTTCAGATACAAAATATTTATATTTTGGTTTTACGATTAAACAATGCAATGTATGTAGTTCTAATCAGAGATATACTTGTCTATTTTTTAATCTCATAGTTAAAGTTTTTGTTGAAAACTTGGTTATGGTTTTATAATATTCTATAAAGTCGATAATGACAAGAGACCAAGGGCTCTAAATTTTGCAGAACCATTGTATATTGAGTATACCTTTGATATAATAGAATTTGTTGTGAATAGTGTTACTTGTACAATTTGCAGAGATTCTTGTGTGATAAGTTTCTTGTCGGTGTTTCTAGTGTATTCTTTTTCTTCTAAGCCATAAATTTGATTCATAACTCTTTTGCATTTGGAAATACGTGATTAAATTCGAACTCTGCCTGTAATCTTAGATTTACATTTTCCAAATTGCTCATATGTTTTTCAACTTAAGTGTCACTCATAGAATTCATCTAATTGCTCAGTTTTTGATGTTTACTCCCTACTGTCTTCTATCATAACTTGATGATGATTTGTCTAAGAAACCTAAAGTTATCCTGCCTCTGTTAAACTTGTTCATATAGCCCGTAGCTAGCAATTTTATGTCAGAAGTCTACATGCCCAATGGTCCCTGTCCATCTTCCTCCCAAACAAAGTTCATGTATTACCAACTAAATCTAGCCAATGAGCTAAATTGTTTGCTGCTTAGTGACAGTGAGTAGCGGAGTTTAAGGAGAGATCCCTCCAAATTGAAGGGCCAACTTTCAATCTAAAGCAGTTACAGGTTACCCTAGTTTTTTCCCTCTACAACTGGGTTTTTTTCTAAGTGATCCCTCTCCAGATTGAAGGGTCAACTTTCAATCTAAAGCAATTAGAGGTTACCTTAGTTTTTTTCCCTCTACAGCCGGGTTATTTTCTAAGTGATAATAGTTTGTTAAAGAACAACTCAAGGTATGTATTAACCTACAAATTTTGTTACACGGTTCTCTTCATAGAAAAGGTATGCTCATTCTCTTTTGAAAATTTCTTTACATTATCATTATCCTTATGTCTAGGGTTTTGAATCGTAAAGATTGTGTTTAGGGTGATTAGTCATTAGATTGAAATTAGCCTCATTATATTATCATTTGATCATTATTGCGGAACTCGAACTCTTAGGGTTCACTGTAAAACGCTAACCTAAGGGTATATCGATGCTAATATTGAAACCGTTGTCCACTTAAGGGTTGTTGGTAAAGTCTAGAACATATCCTATTCTTTTAAAATTTTACAGTTTTGATAATGTCTTGGTAAAAACCCTAGTCCTTTACGGTTTGCTGTGAATGTCTAGGTTATATAATGAAACCCTATATTTTTAGGGTTTGGTGATTCAGGGTTCTTGAACAAAACCTTTATAGTAATATCCTAGGAATGAAACCCTAGGTATGCATTCAAAACCCTAGTCTGAATAAAATTGTTGTATATCTAACTTTGATGTATTGATGTTTGTGTCCTGGGTTTACCAAGTTCATATGAATGTTGATATGAGATGTTAGTGCATGAAATCCTAGATATGTATATGCGAGTATGATAACCTAATTGTTGATACTCATGTTTTAGTTTGTAAAATCTAGAGTCTGTAAAACTCTAGTAGAGATTGATATTCTAGGAGATGATGATGTTGTTTTTAAGTTTTGATATGATCTAGTTATGATGATAAAATCTAGTGTTTGCAACTAACCCTAGTAGAAGTCTGACATGTAAAAGCATAGTGCTGAAATCTTAGATGTATAGTAGAATTGTTATTTGATTGATTTACTGATATCTAAGGCTCTGTGTCTCAAAGATGGAGTCTAGGGTTTATGACAAAACCCTAGCAAGAAGTTGAAGTTTAGTATGTAAAAGATGTGTCTCTTATCAATTATGAACCTAACTAGGTTTAGGTATTTGGTGTCTAAAGTCAAAATTATTCCATTATAGTAATATGACTTTGATATAGTTAACTTCATGCTTTTGTATGTTTGTATTTGGTTGTACTTGCTGTTAAATGTGTTGCAGGTACACAATCTTCAAGATGTTGAAGATGTTTGTGATTGAAGATGTTTGTAATAATGAGCATGATGAAAGGAAGCTATAAGAATGATGATGATCAAGATGACCTTGATGCCATAAGAAAGATGAAGCCTTGAAAGAATGAAGTTTCTCCGATGTTATGAAGTTGTTAATCTCTCTAGTACATCTCCCCAATTGAGAGGGAGGGTATCTTATGATAGTCGTGATGGATACCTTGAAGAAGAGATCGAAGAATGAATGAAGACTACAAAATAGATTTGCAATGTACTGAGGATGTATTTGATACAGCTAAAGAAGTGAAAGAAGAAGAAAGTTTCTGACAATTTGTATATGAATAAGTGGCATCAAGATGATTGAGGACCCCGAAGGTTTGTGTTTACTTGTAAAGTTGTATGTATATTTGAAAATTTATTGTCGATTGGGGTTTTTGTTTGTACATGTAAATCTCTCCACAAGAAGGTTGAATACTTTGGAAGCATGCTTGGGCAAATGGATATATCTAGTTTATTAGGGAGAGATAAAGCATCAAATGGTGGATGCTTGGGAGGACATTTGGACAGCCTATGTGTTGACTTCTAGATCCCGAAGAGAGAGGGTGGTGTTGGTCTTGGAGCTTCGACCTTGGATACGTACCTGGATCCCTGGGTTGATGGTTAGCAAGCGTGATGGTACCTAGACTGGATGAAAGCTTTAGTCCCATTCGGATAGATTACCCTAGTCAGGAACCCGGATAGATTACCCTGGTTAGGAATCTAGTCCGTAGCACTGAGTGTGCTAAAACTCTTCGTAGTTCATTTCATTTTGAAATCTTTCGTGTACTTTTATATATGTAATTATGAATACCTCCCTAGTTAAGAGGGAGTGTTGAAGAATGTAACTAGCTTCGGTCTTCATAATTGTACTTGTTAAAAATAAAATTTATTATTTAAGAAAATGGCTTATTAAATCATGGGTTTCATGCTTGGGTCAAAGTTTTCTAGGTCAAAGCCTCCATTGAAGGCTTCTAGGTTTTGTCTTGAGTCATTAGAGTCATTGTCATTTTTATTGAACCCTTCTTGGGCTTTTGTATCATGTAAAAAGAATTATTTTTGAGTCAAAAAGGTAATTTGTCACCTCCACACCAAGTCGACCTTTTCCCCACAAAGTCGACCTACATAAGGGCAATTCGACCAGCAGAAAGGCTATATAAGTAGAGGTGATTCAACCTATTTGTCACATTCATTCAATAAGTTCGATCTTCAAGCAAGTGAAGTAGAAAAACAGTGTGAAGTAGTTGGAAGAGGACGAAGTTGCTAGGAAGACCTAAATCAAAGTTTCTAGGTTATCTATCTCTCACACGTGCGTAGTTTCTGGGGCCGAAAACCTATGTTTACTACAAGTCCGAAATTCTGTTGTTGGGGTCGAAGTTTTGTTGCTGGGGGGCCGAAATTCCGAATTGACACTGTTGTTGGGGAGCTCTCACTTGGAGTATTTTGTGACGATCATTTGTTGCAAGTAAGGGTTGACTTGGTGGTTGGAGGAGGTCTTTGTCTAGGTCTAAGAAGTTTGGAAGTGTCTCATCTTGAATTGAATCTACTAAGGGAAGAGTTATTTATTGGTTTTTCCCCCTATAGGGGTTTTGCCCTGGCTGTGCGCCTACATCTTGTGTCTCTTGTTTTTGTGATCTTCATACACATATAATTTGGTAATTGCTTGATGAAAGATAAACTAATTAAGAAGTAAAAGAGGCCAACATAATTCACAAGTAATTATCGGGAAAGAGGAATCAAACCTTAAATCCTACTAGTATTGATATCTCAGCACCAAAAAGTCGTTTATAAAGTTGGATGTAAAATTTGATTTGCCCATGTTTAACGGAGAATCTAATACAGAAAAGCTAAACAATTGGATCAGATAGATTGAAGTATATTGTCAAATACAATAGATTGAAGAGGATAAGGCAAAGATCCAGTTAGCATCTCTTTGACTGCGAGACACTGCTCCTGTATGGTGGGAGAACAAACTTCAGAAAGGTCGCAAGCATATGGGTAAACTCATTTTTTCTTGGTTTGAATTTGTTTCTGCATTAAAAGGGCAATTTTATCCATTGGGATACAGTCAAAAAGACATGATGGATGGCAACATTTAAGACAAGATAAAGGTTAGATTGTTCAAAGTTTCACAAAAGAGTTTAGGAAACAAGCATTAACATTAAATATTCCTATAGATTCAGATGACAATTTGATGAAATATATTGGCTATTTACATAGTTACCTTTGGCATTCATTGTTGTTGTTTGAATCCACTACTCTTGATGAAGCTAGTGTGAAAGCTATTCACCTTGAAAATAGGGGAAAGCATGAACAAGACGACCATGCACAAAAGACAACGACAACCAAGAAAAAGGAAGAAAAACCCTCTTGCGCTCACTATAAGAAAGAAGGGCATGATGAGGAGCATTGCTGGAAACTGCATCCATAATTGAAGCCTAAGAAGTATGGTGGCAAAGGGAAGCATAAAATTGTTGCTATAGTGCAAGATGACTTGGGTTTTGATTCAGGCGATGAGATGAAGATCACAGCTATTGGGATTGTAGGTGTTGGACCAATGATGGGCAGAACATCAAAGCATGCATGGCCCCAGGAACTTGAGGAGATCAACCAAAGCATTCAAGCAGAGAATGTTGAACTAAGAAGACTTCTACAAGAAGCAGAAGAGGAGTAGTAGGGATTGCAACTTCAGTTATAAGCCACAAAGGAGGCCTTGGAAAAGTTGAAGTGCAATGAAGGCTTAGTGAAGCCATCATCACTCGCTTTAGAATTGGAATCTGAGGTAAACATTGTCAGTGATTCTTTAGTTTCATGTTCTCATTATAATGATGATTTTGGTGCATTTGAAAAGCACGCTACAAGCATTGGTTCAAAGGTAATAAAGAAGATGGGATATGAATGAAAGGGCCTAGGAGTTAATGGCCAAGATATTGTGAATCCCATCGAAGTGGTGGAACTACCTCGATATGCAGGATTGGGCTACGTCAGAGAGGAACCTGAAAGACATTCCAAACCCACGGAAACATGGGAGTCTTCAAGTGACAAGGTTGAGTCAGTATAGGATGTTGAAAGCACATCACAACATTCCAATGATAGTGAGCATTTCAAGGGAAGTGCTAAGGCAAGTTCTCCCAATTGGGCTTGCACCAAAGACAACCATTCAAGGAAGGATATGTCACCCAAGAAGCAGACACAAAAGAAGGCCAAGAAAGTCTGGAGGAAGAAAAGCCATTGCAACAAGGATGGACATAAAAAATCCACATGTTGGAAGCTTCATCTACATATGCCCAAAGAAGGACCGAGAGCATATGAAAGCACCTGTGAAGGAACCAACCGATGAAGTAGTTCAACAAGGAAGCCAACTACAGGAAGAAAGCCCATTATCTTGGTTAGGTAAGAGATGGGTGGCGTTTTTAAGTAGTTAAGTATGGCCACCATTGTAAATCACATGTTGCTTTTAAAAACCCCGTAGATGGGCAAAAACATGTAAAAGTGATGAGGTGTATAACATCACTTATGAATGCAACATAGTGATATTTTGGCCTTTAGTTGGATTGCAAAGGGTATGGGTTCTATTGTAAAACTTGACCATGAGTGCTTTATAAAATCTTGGCAAGTATGGTCTTGTTTGGAATCTTGCAAGTTGGACATGTATTGGCAGCTACAGATTTACAAATGGATATAGGTGTCGACTTCATCATTCTTTATTCCGAAGTATAAAGGTGAAGGAAAGAAAAGGTGATCTGTCAGAGACATTTGTTATGCAAATCAAGGTTGTAGTATTGTTTATACTTTTAGAGGACCAAAAGTCCTTCCGTGGGGAGGAATGATCCAGGAGTATCCCTAATGGCCCAAAAGACAAAGTCTTCAAAATTCAGGGAAACCAAGACCAAGTTGAAGAGCTCGTCACAAGGAATCCAACAATGCAAATGGCGCCTCAATCCAACTTCGTATGAGAAAGTTATGCCCATCTAAAGTTTGAAACAAACAGTAAAAGAAATTGCATATTGGTACCACATGGTGCCATGTGGCATTCCCTCAGGTTGCCACATGGCAGCCCTGTCAGTAGCAAAATAGGTAGTACGAATTGATATTGCACCATCCAGCTGCGCCACATGGCACCACTTGTTGACCTCAGTGGCACATGGTGGCAATGATGTGGACCAACCAGTGGTCGCCATGTGGCCCAATCATCGGGTGCCACGTACACCTCGTGGCTGGCCACTCAGGTCGACCAATTATAAAAAGAGGAGTAACGGACAGGAGTCGAACCCCCAACCTTGTCAGCACCATTCCAAACCAACCAAACTACCGACCGTTGCGCCAACAACTTCATTATCAAAGATGGGATGGTCGAACAAATATTTTAAGGGGTCATTTGTAGTATTTTTAAAATAATAATGGGGGTCGGAGGCCCGCTGGTTTGACCAATGTTACTTGGGAGCGGGAGCGGAAGCGGGAGCGGGAGTGACCATTTTCAGAAGCTCCCGGTTTGGGAGCGAATCCAGGAGCGATTTTTTAAAAATATATATATTTTATATATTTTT
>APFE030470099.1:5926-17180 GCA_000404065.3 Pinus taeda | reverse complement strand
GTCAAGCATCTTTTCTTCACAGAGCATAGAGCACACGCTAATATGCACAGTCCTAAATCAAGCCAAGCATTCAAGATGAAAATGCACATGCATGTATTGGTTTTCAGCTCTCTTAATGTGTAAATGACACTAAGAAAAATATGTGCAAAACTGAACTACTTTTAAAGCGATTGTACTTAACAAAATTCTTTTTCAAAACGAAGTGAAAACAAGAGAGACACTCTGCGATTTTGAAATGGAAATTGCTTTTCGACACTTTAAAACTTAGTAAATCAAATCTTATGCAATAGTAATAGTATAATCAACTATCTAAAACAATGGGATTGCTTTCTAAAACTGAAAACGACATCTACGACACTTTTAGATCTAGAGACGATAGTTCGACTATGTTACTTTTCGCAAAAGAGAACTAAAACGACGCACAATACATAAAAAAACGTTTATAGTTCTTTACACTAAGGAGGCTGAATAATGCTAGAGAAGGGGGTATTCACAGAAGCACACTGATTATAGACAACAAAAACTCTTGAATAAGACTGAAAACAGTGAGAAAAATCCACAGTCGGAGGGCAAATTCAATCCTCCCTGACCATCGCACCTGTTACACAGTGAACTCAATATGCAGCGCAGTTACTCCATTCGGGAAGTGCGACGCATACACACTGCCTTGAAGGCAGGGTGCGATGGTTACAGTATGAGACTTTGAACGAGACTTCACTCACGTTTTGCAGTTTAGTTTAGGTGTTTAAGCTGAATAAGTACGGATCAATGTATGTAAAAACACAGGGGTGATTTAAGAGGTTACTAAAGCCACTACTCAGGGCAATTAGATTGCTTATAGATCTATTGTTTAATTTATAAACAAAAAATTGGAGATTGACTGAAGTAGCATTGATCTACTTTGCATTTGTATGACAAATGTAGTTCGAAGGCTAGCTGGCTTTACGTCAGGCTCCGTTTGTATGTTTATAAAAGAAACAAGGATAGATAGGCTAACAAGTAATCTAGTCGCTTCTGAGCGGAGTCGCCATTTTGGCGACTCCGGGAATAGTGTCCACACGGATGCTACTATTCCCACTAAGATGGGTGGCTATCTTAGAAACAAACAATCAAAGCCTACTATTGATTCCTTTCATGAAAATAGATGAGAGGAGAACCAAGAGGGCCAACCTGAGTCTTGCGCTCGATTCCCTCTCCTTCTTGATAGATTTTTATTGCTCACTCTTTGTCTGCTCAGCTTCAAAAGGACCTGTAGAATCATAGCAACATACTACTATACAAGAAACAAAGATCTTAATTCATAAATAATGCAGGATCAGATGTACATTAACCATATACAAGCATATATAAACAAGTACACTAGAATATGGAAGGAAACAAGAATAGCTTTATTCAGATAAAAAGTAGCAAGAGGATTACAACCCATGAGCAGCTTGACCCAGCATCATCCTCCACAAGAAGACCTTCTTTACACCCTCAAGCAAGCAAAATCACCCAACACTGTGAATGTACACCAGAATACCAACAACACTTCTCTATAAGTTACAAAATTCTAGCCTCTTGATCTCTGTGATGAGGGATCCATATATAGATGATTACAGAGAGGTGAGTCATCTTTTGGGATCTTGATTAGTGTCCTCTCTCTGATATTTCCTGCTTCCACTTGGAGAATGAATATCTCTTACTCATCCCTGGTCGAAAATGGAGTGGCAAGTGTTAGAGGGGAAGCTTCTGGAAGATTACATGATCTTTCACCTCGCATTTGGTCTCTGCCATTTGTCCATTCCCGACCATCGCACCCTACAGAGGATCAAAATAGTATGCATCGCACCCTGTACATTGGGAAGGTGATATGTATCGCACCCTCTGCATGGAGCTTTCAGTATGGCCCAATTTTGACCATTTATGAGCAGTTTTTAGTGGAGAACTTCTGGGAGATGATGTAATCAATTGACCTTGTTCCTTTAGGCAGTGAAGAAAACCTTTTAGGGACTTAAGAGCCCTCATTTTATGGACATTTGTGATTGGGGTTGAAGTTCCCAAGAATGTCTATAACAGGGAAGCATACTTAGATGTAACTATTTAGGAAGATTTTTTAGAAAGCATTTTCACTAGGGTTATTTGAATTTAGATAGAAATTAGAAAAGATAAAACATTCATAAAACAAAACCCCCATTCACTTAAAAAAAACATAAAAAAAAAACCATCCATATCATGAATTCCTAGTTTTGCAAGTAGAAGAAACAGATGGAGATGGTGATGATGAGAAAGATCCTTTTGGTTTTCCCATTGAAAAAATTGATATTAATGTTAATATGAAGAACATCTATCCATCTGTACTTCCTATCTTCAATGGTATGAGATCAAAAGACCCATAAAGTTTTCCATTTGAATTTGAAATAATTTGTAGATCTTATGGCTACTTATTACACATTCAAAAGATGAATTTTTTTCCAGTAACATTGAAGGATAGGTCTCTTAAATGGTTCATGACTTTAGGAAAAAAATTTGTAAGGACATGGGATGATATGAAAAGAGTATTTTTGGAAAAATACAAAGACTATTGTATAAACCATGACCTTAGAAATCAAGTCTTTAAGATGAACCAAAAAGAGGATGAAAGCTTGGAAGATTTAGTGGAGGGATTTACATATCATGTCTAAAGAGCTAAAATTCATAATTAAGGATCATACATATTAAAAGATCTCCTACTAAATGCTATAAAGGATGAATAGATTAATCTTCTTAACCTGGTGGGAGAAGGAGATGTTTCACAATTGTCATTTCAAGAGATTTGTGAATTGTGTAAGAATATATCAAGAGGAAAAGCAAAGTATGCAACATCCCCTCACGATCCTGTTATGGAAAGAGTAGGTAAGTCGACATCAGTATTGGTAAGTCAAATCAAACTTAACAAGTTGCTAGAAATTTTTGGTAATTTAAAAGAACAAAGTGATATGCTAAGAATGGAAAACAAGCAAATTATTGATAATGTTGCTTCATATATGTTTTTCTATAAATGAAAAAAGAAACATGCTTTGCATGAATTTCCACTTGGTAAGATTAAAATGTATGAAATTTGTGCAGGATCACATACTACTAAAGATTGTCCATCATTACCGGGGTTAAAGGCAGTTTACCAAAGAGCAAATCAAACATTGGAACAATCTTGTTAAGGGGCTCCAAAAGGATCATGGCAACCTCATCAACCTGGTAAGATGCAAGATCTTACTTCTCAATTTCAAGGTTATGCACAACAATCTCAAAGTAATTGGAAAACACCCTTGCCTTGTCAACCTTGGCCATCTCAATCCCAACCTCAAAACCAATTTTGGAAACAAGGTTGGCAAGGGCCTTACAAAAGAAATCCACCGTATCCTCAATCTTTTCCTCACTATCCTCAATACCAACCTCAATGTTATTCATACTATTCACCTCCACCACAACATCCATTTCACGCTCAATTGACCTCAATTCAACCATTACCATCCACACAAGTACCCCAAAGATCCGTTTCCACTCCACTACCTGCACAACCATTTGGAATCCCCAACAATAAAGCACCTCAATCCACTCATAATGTTGAGGTACTACAAAATAAAGCACAAATTGCCATTGAAGAATAACAATCAAAACAGGAAAAATATTCAGGTACCTTCCAAGAATCATGGATGCATGTTAAAGAAGAGAAGTTGTTGAAACCTAAGTATCATGCAGGTCTATCACCCGATTCTATGAATGAAGATCACATCTCTAAAGACTTGCATGGCATGGTATTAGAAAACCAAGGAAGACACAATTACATTGAATCTTGGTTTAAGACAGTTATAGGATCTCAGGATTCCATTCTTCAGTATCTTCTGACATTATTCAAATCAAGGCATTTGGTCTCTCATACACTGGTACATATCAAAGAGTATATTTTAAACATGAGTGTGAGTTTACTGATGATTTTTCTACACAAATGGATGCATTGGAAATTCTTAAGAGACTGTTTTATTTCTTTTTCAATATAATAGAACTAACAAATAAAAAAAAGTTTTTGTGATTTTTAGGATAAATATGCAATTTTGTGGTGCAGTAAGTGCCACCAATTTATTAACCATTGGCAAGAAAATTGTAATAAAACAAACGATTGTGAACGAGGAGCACAAACGAAGGTTGAAGAATGATAGTTTCACGTAAGAGATCAATTCTTTTCATTTTATGTTTTGTATCCAAAATTTTAAAAGAGAGGAATCAACTAATAAAAATTTGAGTATGCTCTCCTCCTATGCTTTGTGTGACCTGGAGGATCAGAAAAATAATTTTCATGTTAGTATATCTTTTGTTAAAAAAAATGTATTGTCTTTCAATTATTTGTTTCTTTTAGTATAATATATATATATATATAATATATATATAATATATATATATATATATATATATATATATATATATATATATATATAAAAGTGAATGGAACACAGTAAATTAAAAAAAAAAAAAAAAAAAAAAAAAAAAAAAAAAAAAAAATTCTTATTTGAACAAATTTGAAAGAAAATTTAAAACAAAACACACCAAAAAACAACATTAAAAACAAGAAATAAATAAAAATAAATAAAAACACAAAAACAAAAATGAGAATAAAGTAAATTTAAACAAATAAAAAAAATCATGGAAGCCAACAAAATGAATTGCTACAAATGCTATGTGTGATCTTGAAAAAAATGAAAGATAGGGGTGCATTCTCCTAATTTTGAAAAAAAAGAAAAGAATTTCACCTGGCAATTACCTAAGAAGAGGCCAAATACACACAAGGCCAAATACACAGAGGTTAAAAACGTCATTTTTAAAACGCATTTTGTGACCAAATGAAAATGAATCTTAGAAATATAAAACATGAGTTTTTCTTAGAACGTGGTGCATTATGTTTAACATGAGAGATTTCCTCCCAATTCGTAACCATTTGATAGATGTTTAGGGTTCTATGGAGCTTATTTATCAGGTTGTGTGAAAAAAAAGGTTTTCAATTAAATGCAGCTAGCAGCCAAGGCTAAAACCATGACCATCCAATGGCCTAGCCACAGAGGCATGGCCAACCACCCAACAGCGTTTCCAAGCTACAGAGAAAAAAATCAATCAAATAATTAAAAAACAATAAATTTAATAATCAAATATTAAAAAAATATTAATTAAAAAAAAATCTTACTACAAAAAATTTTCAGAAATAATATTTCCTCATGCTTACAACTTGCAACAAACCCATCAACTACCTATATAATATATATATATATTATATATATATATATATATTATATAATATATATATATATATATATATATATATATATATATATATATATTACCAAGCTTTTATAGAATAAAAATTGGTTAAAAAAATCCACTTTGTGGGCAAACAAAGATGAGTTCAAAAAGGTACGAAAAATAATTTGACAAATATTTTGGAATCCAATTTTCCTAAAAATATTTGATGTATAATGGCCACATGTCAAGTTTTTGTTTCAATTTTCATTTTTAAAATAATTAGAATTTCCAAAATTCCATTAAAATTCATAAATGTGACTTGTGATCTACTGGTATGTCATTCAAATTGCATAATGGAGGTCGTGAGTTCAAATCTTGTGAGAATTGGAATTTGTTAATTATTCTACAAATTTTGACACAACATTAATTAAACAACAATTTTTCCACCACATGGCAACACAACATTGGCCAATATTGC
Organism: Pinus taeda; assembly: GCA_000404065.3. Classification (NCBI taxonomy): domain Eukaryota; kingdom Viridiplantae; phylum Streptophyta; class Pinopsida; order Pinales; family Pinaceae; genus Pinus; species Pinus taeda. The sequence continues at coordinate 11,455 of APFE030470099.1, read as the reverse complement.
ACATTCATCACCACATCATCAGTCAAACAATTAACATGTCACATCATCCATTTTCCATACCACCCACTACCACATCACTATTACACAATCACCCTCCATCTGCCAGCTCATTTTTCAACACTGAAAATGGATCAAGGAGAATAATAATAAGGGTGCTTCATCTATAGGATTATTGTTTTGCAAAATGCTTGAAAGAGAATCTTGTAGATGGAAGATTGAATCCTGTAGACATGCATTTTCGTTTCATAAAGTATTTTTATATGATCATGTTTCTTTGAGTCTTACAGGTACAGAAGCCAACGACATCACAAACTGGAAAATTTTATGTCATGACTCAGCCGAAGAAGATTGACATGACTTTTATATGCAAGAAGGGTGGAATCCTACTGTTGGTACCATTCCATTACCCTCTTTTTCTTCTAAAAACATCATCAATTGTCTGTCTTTTCCCTCCATAGACCCCTTTACATCCATCGAAATTGATTAGTTAATAGCATTATAGTTGTTAGTTTGCATTAAAGTTAATTTATGAATTTTTATGTTAGAAATTAGGAATTTTTAACAAAAAGGTTGCAAGAAGACATCACATCCTGTAAATGGTTTATCATCTGACACATGGCATGACAAGAAAGCCAAATAAGTGGATAGGGATGAGCTCCTGAATGTACAAGCATGGAGAAAAATCGATTTTACAGCATATCAAAAGCTCCTACTTATGCGGTCAATGTTGGGTCAAACCCCAACATTTTGGTTACAAAGGCAGTAAAAGCCATGGTTTCTAAACCGGTTTCGTTTTGTCTTTTTGGAAATCGGTTCATCTTAGAATGACCACAAATCACTCCACTGTAAAATCAGAAACATCTGCTTCAATGAATGTGCATTCGATTCAAGATAGGAAGGCAGATAAAAACTCTGTATCATTTTGTTTTCAGAACAAGTTACGATTATCTCTGTGTATTGTTTTGGAGAACCAAATTCATATATGTGATTGCAATTTTCAGTGTTTGAATATAATTACGATTTCACTCCAGCATTGTATATGCATTAATATTGTCGATTGATTGAGTTCATTCCAGTGTACCATTGAAACGTGGATGGGCCCTGTGTGGATTGGTATACTATTCCTTTCGTTTCCATTTCTTTTGAATTTACATAGAACACATATCATTTAATGTCATTTCCATTGCTTTCGAGCGCATATCGTTTAATGTCATTTCCATAGCTCTTGAATTTACACAGAACGCACACTGTTAATGTTATTTCCATGCTCATGATTTTGTCAATTCGATTACGATTTCTCAGAGATAGTATTTATGGTGGTTGCTTGAAGATATCATCGTTAGATCATTGAACCAGGTCTTGTAAGAGATTTGATCCAGCGTTATGTTTTAAGGAATTTCCATAGACTCTATTTGTTTATGTATTTAAAGTTCGGTGTGTTTTTTATTTCTTTATGAGTGCTTCAATATTAACTAGACAGAGTTTTGTGCATAGCATCCTTGTAAGGGGACTAAAATATCAGTCTAGCTATACTTTGTATCTTTGAGACAGGTAGATAATCTAGGTAATCTGAGTGTTAAAGTGAGGGGAAACATACCTCAACCTTCTGTAAAGAAGTATTGTCACCTATCACAACAAACACTTAGTTAGGAATCCTTTATGTCTATAGATTTTAGGCACACGCCTCGAAGTTTACTTACCCAAGTTGATAATAAATCTAGTCTAATTTAGCACCCTAGATTGGCCACTACATTTTGGCGCCGTTGCCGGGGAGGCGTAGTTAGAGGATTTTGAAAAACAAAACATCAATCAAAATATAAAAAAAAATTAAATCAACAAAAACAAACCAAAAACACAACATATATTTTACTGTCACTGTCGAAATCATGTTTGCTTATGCCTAGATCTAGAGATAGTAGAGGTAGATTCACAAAAACCCCCCATCCAAAAACTAACATATCATCAGGAGCAAACTCGGAAAAATTGAACACACAACACCAGCTGAGGAAACCATTATACAAAGATTAGAGGATAAACACAAATCAGGCCAAAGACTTACATTTATTGAGAGACAAATCTTATTGGCACACGAATCTCAGAAGAAACATCTCCCTGAATCTTCTGCAAAGAGAGAAAGTAGAAAAATAACCCAACAATCTCTAAAACAACTCTTTGGAACAAGTGATACTGAACAAAAAATTAAATCACCAGAAGAATCTATAAAAATGGCTGAGGAAGGAGGAGGATCAGCAAGAAGACCCACTCCTGAACAACAACACGATCAAGGAGAGGAGGAAGAATCAACTTTTAAATTTCCTATCCACGAACCAGAAGAAAACACTGATGTGGAAATAAAAATGAAAAACATACCTCCTTTCGTGTTACCAAACTTTTATGGCATGGCTTTAGAAGACCCAGATTCATTCTTGTTTGAGTTTGACATTGTATGTTGAACACATGGTTACACAGATGATGCCCATAGGCTTAGACTCTTCCCAGCAACATTAAAGGCATCAGAACTAAGATGGTTCATGGGACTTGGTGAGCATGAAATCACTGATTGGGATGGCATGCGAAGAATATTTCTAAGGAAATATCAACCTTATTGTAGATCAAAGGAGTCTAAATATGATATCTTTAGGATGAATCAACAAGAGGATGAAAGCCTAGAGGAGTATTTGGAATGATTTTCTTACAATTTACAAAAATCAAAACATCGATCCATGACTCTTGATCTCATTAGAATAATATTCTTGAAGGGCATTCGAGAGGAATACTTAGATGATCTTAATCTTATGGGAAAAGGTGATATCTCCACCTTACCTTTCGAAGAAATTGCTGATCTATGTGAAAAGTATTCTAGGAGCAAAGCAAAAATTGGGAAAAGAACCATATCATCCAAAGCCACAAAATCTGCTTCAGCTAGTGTCACACGAGCTGAAATAGGAAACTTATTAGAGGAATTCAAAACAGATCTGTTGAGTACATTAGGGACCCAAATTTACACTCTTAAAGCTAAGAAAATACAAGAAGAGGAAGATCAAATTATGGCTATCTTTTTTCCGAAATGCCGGAAGAAGCATGCCTTAAAAGATTGTCCATTAGAGAATATTCAAGTTTGTGCCTTTTGTACTGAAAATCATGACATATTTCATTGCTCTAAAGTTAAGGTTTTGCAGAATTGTAATGTGGCAGCCAATACAGATATGGAGAATGTCTATTTTATGGGCACAAAGAGACCATGGCAGCCAAGACCTCCACCTCAAGGTATGTTCCCAAATCAGAATTTACAAATTCCTGCACATGATCAGATGTATGCTCAAAATTCATGGAATGTACCCATGCCATGCCAGCACCAAAGTTACCCACAACAACAATGGAGACCATCCCAACAATACTCTCAACAATATCCATCATACCCTCAATCATACCAACCATATTCCCAGCCATATCAACAATACCATCAGCCATATTCACCATATCCTCAATCATATCAGCAATATCCTCAGTAGCAAGTTGTTTACCCACATCAATCCCAACCCACTCAACAAGCATTTCCTGCTCCTCCACCAATAAATCCACCACAATTACAACTTCCATCTAACCCCCAACCTCCTATACCTACTCAAATCCCTGCTCAACCTGTACCAAATCCAAATAATAGAGCAGAGAGACGAGCTTACAATGTATATGAGGGACCCTCATATCCCACATTACCCTTGCAAAATATCAATTTGAGGTCTGGGAAGGTACTTCACAAAGAATCCCCAGCAGTTGAAAAACAAGGAGAAAACAAAGAAAATTAAAATGAAACTCCCATTCAAAGGAAACCAAATTATGACATCAAACACAAATAGATGCAACCATTGCATCCACCACCTTTTCCAGACTGATTGGTCCAAACAAAACTTCCCATGTCTATACCACAGTTTGATGTTTTAGATGAGCTAAAGAATGTCTACATAAAAATTCCTTTACTACAAGCCATAAAAGACATTCCCATATATACTAAAGCCATCAAAGAACTGTGCCTTAAGAAGCCTACTAGGAAAAGAGTCGATCCACAAACCATTCATGTTATTGGACATTTAGCTGGCCTTATGACAAACACCATTTCAATGGAAAAGTATGTTGATCCTGGTATTCCCAGAGTCACTACAATCATTAACAACATACATATTCCAAACACTTTAATTGATCTTGGGGCCGCCATAAATGTGATGACTCTTGAAACCATGAAAACCCTCCAGCTCACGAACTTGCAGCACACAACAATTGTTCTAGAACTCTCTGATAGGTCTAAAGTGATTCTTGAAGGGATTTTTGAGGACATAATTATTTCACTGGACTCTTGGGAGTATCCAGTGGAATTTTTAGTTCTTCAGCCAAAATCAAATTTAGGAGGACACCCTATTATCCTTGGTAGACCATTGTTAGCAACTGCTGATGCATTCATAGGATGTTGATCGGGTAATATGATCATCTCACGAGGAACTGAAAGAAAACAACTCACTCTTTACCCATCAGCACAATCACCAACAGTAGCATACAATTTATGGCTTGATGATAAATACAATGATAAGGTAGAAGTTCAATTTGTTTTCAACATCAACCAAATCTATGATTTTCAAGAAGATGATAATGATGATTTGGTAGAATTGTTCCTCTCTCAACCTGATGTGTCCGAAGAATTGAGGAATGATCAATACCATGTTGCAGATGAACTTTTAGCACAAAATTTTCAGGAAACATGCACCATTCATTCTTTGAAAACAACATTTCACAACATTTTCCCTATCCAATCCATCACAAACACACAGAGTAAGACCATAGAGATTAGTCCAGGAAAAACTTTGAATATTGGCACTCACCTAGACTCATCTCAGGAAGAGAGATTGATTCAATTATTGAGAAAATACCAGAAGGCATTTGCCTGGGACTACACTGATATGCACAGAATCCACCCTGAAACATGCACTCATCATATTTATACAGATAGCAATGTCAAACCGGTGAGGCAACCACAGAGACGAATGAACCCCATGCTTCAGGATATTGTTAGAGAAGAATTACAAAAACTGTTAAGAGTCAATTTTATCTATCCTATCTTTGACAGTCAGTGGGTATCCCCATTGGTCGTAGTGCCCAAGAAAAATGGTAAGTGGAGGATTTGTGTTGACTACAGACAATTGAACAAAGCCACCCTAAAATATTATTTCCCACTACCATTTATTGACCAAATACTAGATACACTAGCTGGGAAATCATCATTCTCTTTTCTTGATGGTTTCAGTGGCTACAACCAGATCAAGATAGCCTTAGAGGACTAGGAAAAAACCACTTTTACTTGTCCTTGGGGCACCTATGCTTATAATGTTTTTCCATTTTGACTTTGTAATGCTCCAACTACATTTCAGAGAGATGTATTAGCTATTTTTGCTGATTTAGTTCATGATTGTGTTGAAGTTTATATGGATGATTTTTCAGTGTATGGTGATTCATTTGAGCATGCATTAACGAATCTTGAAA
>APFE030470097.1:110833-125302 GCA_000404065.3 Pinus taeda | reverse complement strand
ACTCATTCTCCAAATAGTTTCCTCTCCACTTGTTTAGGGTATTTGTGATACTGCTTCTGTCCCTATCTGTCTGTTGGAAAATGCTAGAAAAAGCATCCCACAACCAAGTGGTGTAAGAGCAGCTGTTAAGAATGTGCTCCATGGTTTCCTCCTGCTCTTCGCATAGCTGGCATCTAGAAGGCCCCATAACCCCCCTTTTCCTAATGTTGTCCCAGGTTAAAATTTTCTTTTGATGAACCAACCACATGAAAAGCTTGATTTTCATCCAACCTTGGTACTTCCAGAGGTGTTTCCAGGTATCTTCTAGAATCCTGGAATCAAGCCCTAGGAGAATACCTTTAGCTTTCTTAAGATAGAAGACGTCTCTATTGTTACTGCCCCATCTCAATTGATCCTGCCCCTCTGTAAGTAAAATCAATCTTTGTTTAAGCAAGCTCCCTAGAGCCTCTGTTTTATTTTTAATAGGGCTATTCTCTCTGCAATCAATTTTCCTCCAGCTTCTCCACTTTCTGGAGTTCTGGGTAGGATCCCAGAAATCCTTAAATTTGTTTAACCCTTGGGAGTCTGTTTCCTGCTTGAGACTTAAAAATTCCTCTCTTAACAGTGTTGGTTCTTGTTGCCATTTGTCCTCCCAAAAGAGTGCCAGATCTCCTACTCTGATTTCCCAAAAATTGTTGTTTTGAATTATGCTTCTATTTTCCCAGGCTCTGTTCCAGATATGAGATCCTTTTAAATCTCCAAACATCCTGATGAGATCATTAGTGTGCCAAGTGCTGGCATATTTCTCTTTCTAGATCCTTGCCCATTGGGCTGTTGCCTCCTGAATCCATCACCACCAGAGCTTGGCTCCTAGCACTTTACTAAGAATCTCCTGATCATCCAAGCCTAGACCCCCATGACTTTTGGGTTTACAAATTTTATCCCAAGAGACCAGGGCCCACTTCTTCTTTGTTTCTTCCTTGCCCCAGAGAAAATCTCTTTGTATATTCCTGAATTGTTCTAAAACCCCTTTGGGAGCTGGGAGGGCTGATAACATAAAAACCGGGATGGATTGAAACATCGCCTTTGTCAGAACCAACCTACCTGCCAAGTTCAAGACTCTGAAGGTCCATTTTTTGCCTTTGTCCTGCATCTTAGTAAGCACCGGTTCCCAGATGCTTTTCTGCATAGGTTTGGCTGTGAGGGGGATTCCCAAATACTTTGTGGGTAGGGAGTCCCTTTGGAAGCCAAGAATTCTTGAGATATTTCTTTGGATAGTTGTGTTAGTATTTAAGAATAAGATTTTTGACTTAGAGAGATTGACCTCCATACCTGTAGCCATGACAAATTCCTTCAGGATTTGATTAAAGGCTGAAGCTTCTTTGACTGTGGGGATTCCTTGTAGCATGGTGTCATCAACAAATTGTTGGTGAGTCAGAGCTTGACCATTCTCAGATAATTGAAGTCCTTTGATTTTGCCTGTTTCCTTAGCATGCTTAATGGATCTTCCAAGTCTTTCCATCATGAGAATAAAAAGAGAGGAAGATAGCGGGTCTCCTTGCCTGAGGCCTCTGGAAGGGATGAAAATCTCTGAGGGAGATTCATTTACCAGAATAGAAAAACTAGATGAAGTCACTAGAGACATGACCCATCTGACCCAGTTGTGATCGAAGCCAAAAGCAGTGAGGACATTCTTGATATAAATCCAATTCACCTTGTCATATGCTTTAGCAATATCCAATTGCATGATCATCCCCGACTGCTTTTTACTAGTAAGCGTGTGAATCACTTCTTGGGCTTGAATAATGTTATTTAGAATTTGTCTGCCCTCCACATTACCTGCCTGTTCCTCTGATACCAAGAAGGGAAGGAGAGGTTTTACTCTATTAGCAACCACTTTGGATATAATCTTGTATACTACATTACATAGAGCTATGGGCCTGTATTTATCTGCAGTTTGAGCTAATTCCTGTTTGGGGATCAAGGAGATGAAGGAGGTGTTGAGGGCTTTCAGGATGGTATTGCTACATCTGGAATCCTCCACCACATTCAGAATATCCTGTTTAACAATATGCCAATAGGCTTTAAAAAAATCCACGTTGAAACCATCCGGGCCTGGTGCTTTACAATTTTGCATGTCTTTGAGAACCTTGCTTACTTCCTCTTCAGTGACTAGTCTATTGAGGTTACAATTGTCCTCTCTAGACACCAACTTAGGGATATGCCATAAAATTTCCTTGCAGGATTGTTTCCTGTTTGAATTGTTTTCCCGAGTGATGTTTCGGAAATTCTTAACAAGTACCGCTTCAATATTCTTATGAGTATTATGAAGCTCCCCATTCTCATTCTTTATCGAAGAGATTCTGTTGTGTGCTCTATTGGCTATGGTGGATCTGTGGAAAAATCTTGTGTTTCGCTCTCCTTCCTTGAGCCACTGAACTCTAGACTTTTGCCTCCAAAATATTTCCTCTTGTTTGCATAAATTTTCCCATTCTTGATGATGTTTGTTCGCCTGATCACTCTTGACTTTGTCAAAGCCGTCTTGGATCAATGCCTGGTTGAGTTCCTGAATTTTGATTTCCAAAGATTTTTTGTTCACAAAAATGTTTCCAAAATCCTTCTTATTCCATTCTTTGAGCCTGAACTTAACATGCTTTAGTCTTTTGTGAAGGAGGTACATTAGTGATCCTTGTAATTGCAGATCTTCAGACCACCATTTTTCAATGTTACTAATGAAATCTGGGTAGGAGAGCCATATGTTTTCAAATCTGAAGGGCCTATTTCTGGGAGAAACCAAACCCTTGATTTCTAATTGAATCGGCCAGTGATCAGACCCTCCAAAGGGAAGGATTCTTGTTGTAATTTCTTTATCTATTATCATCAGCTCCTCCGAAATCATGAACCTATCTAATTTAGAGGCTACTTGTGCCTCACCTCCTATTTTGTTGTTCCATGTAAAAATGCCATTGCTTAATTCTGAATCAACCAATTTCATATCATCTGTGAATGATTGGAACGCTAACGAGCCTTTGGCTAGCGCTCTGGTTCCTCCTTTTTTTTTTTTTTTCGAAAGAGACTTGATCATATTAAAATCACCTCCCAATATCCAAGGAATCTCCTCCTGCCTATTCTTGAGATCTCTTAGGGAATCTATTAATTTGAGTTTCTCATCTATTTTTTGAGGGCCGTAAACATTGGTGACTAGGAAGGTTTCCAAAACCCCCATTGGTTGCATGACTACTGATAAGTATTTCTAGATGCTTCAGCATCTATATTGTTAATTTTCTGGGGATTCCAAAAAGTTAGAGTACCCCCAGCTGTGCTTTCGACTTTAACTTCTAGAAACTCAAATCTGTTGAGCCATTTGCTATGAATTTGTTTTATTTTCTGAATGGAACATTTGGTTTCCTAGATGAAGATCATATCTGGCATTTCTTGTTTCATTCTGTAACTTAACATTCTTTGTTTCCTCTTACTACCTAGACCTCTAATATTCCAGGATGTGAACTTCATAATTCAAGATTTGTAAAGGAGTAACTGGTTAGGTCTTTCATCTTACCTGAGTCTATCATTAACTTTCCACACTCCATCAAGAGGTCCTTTTGCTTTTTCCTACCTCTTTTCTTTCCAGCATTTCTGATAGCTAGTCCTAGATGTGATTTAATTGTTTTCACCCCTCTGTATGCTTGCTTGTCAATGGTTTTTCCTTTCTCTGGCTCTTTTTCCTGAGTTTTCCATAAAAACAATTGTTGAATTCTGTTGCACTCTTCTTGGGGTAGTGAATCTAGCCCTCCCGTGGTTCCCTGCATCAAGAACCCTTCCAGATCTCGGTGTTCCTTATCTAGAATTTCTTGAAGTTCATGGTCCTCCATATCTGATTCACTCTGGGTCATTTCCTGATCCATCTCTAGTTCTGTTTCACTCATCATAATTTCTTTCTCACTTCCCATCTCTTGTGTTAGGTGGCCATTTTCTTCCTTTTCCTTTTGATTAGGGCCCTCCTCCATAGATTGATCTTCATTTGCCATTTCTTCATTCTCTTCCAGTGCTTGATACTTGTTTTGACTAGCCTTTTGACCCTCATTTCGAAGATCTTTTGGCCCTTTTTTGCCTACTTTTCCTTTACTTACCACTTTCTGAAAGCTTTCTGTGTCCTTCATTGCATTTTGTTTGCTTCTGTTGTCGACTCTGTTTAGAGGGCAATCTCTGAACAAGTGTCCATGTTCGTGGCATTTACGACATCTGAACGAGATATGCTCATAGTCCACTGTTTGCACCAGTCCTCATCAAAAACTTCCAGTATGACTTCATCCAGAAGAGCTTCAGATAGATCCATTTCTACACAGATTCTTGCATAGGAAGTGTATTTTCTCTTTCTTGTGGCTTTCGAAGCTTTGACAAAGCGACCTAGTTTATTGCCTATGGCAGCAAGCGATTCAGTTTGCTAGTAATCAAGAGGTAGAGAATAGAGCCTTACCCAGACTGGTACCGAAGTAAAAGTCTCTTGATCTGGAACAAAGTTCATAATACGAGGCCGCATATAGAGGCCAGCTGCTGCATAAAAGTAGGGTCCTCCTTCGAATATTCTGTCTTTGTCTTCAATGCTTGTGAACACCACGGTGAAGAATCCCTTTGACCCAAGATGCAGATTGATGCTTCATTTGGGTTTCCAGTGGTACTTGATCCACATCTGTAAAGCCTTTTCAATGGGCCATAGTCCCATGGATTTGCAGATTATAGCATAAGTCCCCATGTGTTCCCTGTGTGCCTACAGTGCAGGATCATTTAGCACTACTCTAGGAGTAGTCTCCGTTTTGGGTCTTCATGGTCCCTTTTGTTTATTGTCCCTTATTCTCTGGCTTTTGTCTTCTTCCTCATTGTCTTTAGTGTTGATATTTTCCTTGGGCTTGACCCCATCTCTCTTTTTCATTATTAGTTTTCCCCCCTTCCCCAAAAATATTGACTTTACTCTGTGGGGCCTTGCCTCTGCTGGCTACGGCCTCCTTGTAGGAGGGAGTGGAGCTCCCTCCTTTGCAGTCCTCCATTAGGAGCAAGCTTTGAAGCTCATTGAAACCCTAGCTGCGTGTATTTCTCCCATTCCGTCTCCCTCTCGTCTTATGTTCAGTATCGAATCAGAGCATCAACAATTTTCATTTTCTAGTTGATTTTTCATGTTTTTGGGGGATTTTTTGTCTAGACTTCTCGTTTTGAGTTTATATTTCTCGTTTCAAAATTTACATTGTTAATGGATTCATTGGTGTTGTTTTATAACAATGGTTATTTATGTAATTAATGTCTTCATCTAATTGTTCATTGAGTCTCATTTTGTTTAAGATCTTAATGAAATCGATGTCTTTTTGTTGCATTGTGGTACACAATTCATTGCACTTGATTTCATCTTCCCAAAATGAGTATTGCATGATTTGTTTATCAATGATTGGTTTCTCAAACATGAATGAGTCTTTTAAATATTGTGCCTCATACAAGTCTCTTAAAAGTATTAAGTCAACATTTCAAAAGTAACTTGTTGGCGTGTGCTTTATTTGTCACAAATGCTTGGCAACTGTAGAAATTATGGTGTAGATTTGCAACTGCTCGTAAAATTTTAATCAAAATCACAAGACACAAACCTATTCTACTACTCTGCGGAATTCAATTCACAATTTAGAACATCAATCTCAAACATGGAATGAGAAATAACACACATGCTCACAATATTTTTCCAAGGGAAAGCAATATGTTAAAAAACCCCTTTGTCTGCTTGCATTAATATGATGAATAGAGATGTATTACAATTTCTTTGCTTGATTGAGTGCAACCTGCAAGTGAATAACTTATCTATCTGCTCACTGAGAATCTCTGACCCAGACTTAGTCAATTTCCGCCTCTGCTTGAGCCCCTATTTCCTTGCGTAATTCCTTGAGAAATTAGGCCCCTATTATGTAGGCATTTCTCCAAAATGGATTGGAGAAATTCCCAATGTTGATCATCTGACTGCATGCAACACCTTTACACTTAAGACTAGTCCACAAATGATGTCACACTACCTTGGAATCTCCACCACCACTGGCAAATTCTAATTCTTTGCATGCATTAGCTATCTTGGGATGATTGATCAGTTAACTGGATGATCACTAAGTTTGACTGAAGTCCCACTGCACAACTAACCTTCCACTAGTTCCTCCAATAGTTGGAGCTAGTTTAACTGAAAACTACTTGAAATAACTGACCTTGATTGCTACAAATTAGCAATCACACATGATTAATTGAACTCTAACTCCTCCAACTCGAATTTATGGAGTAAACTGGGTGACACAAGCCATGCCACACAAGTTAATTGCATCCAAATTGTCTACTGATGTGGAAATTCAAATTTTCTCAATTTAATCAAGGCAAAATCAAATAGAGAATTTCTTGCTGCATTTTTTAACACTCTCTCTTAGCAAGAAAGGGATTATCAACCACCCCTATCCTGCACTTGTGGAACTTGAACTTCCCTCTTGATAATGCCTTTGTCAAAATGTCAAAATAATTTTCCTCTATCAAAATGTATTGTAGTAACATTATTCGCCTCTGCACATAGTCTCGTAATTTGTGATACCGGATATCTATATGCTTGGATCGATCGGGAAATATAAGATTCTCAGAGAACTTAATGCAACTATGATTATCACAATATATCACCATTGGATCCATCATTTGACCAAACATTCCCACAAGTATCTTAATCATCTAGATCACCTCACATGTTGCTTGACTTGAAGCCATGTATTTTGCTTCTACCAAGCTGAGTGCCACAAATCTTTGCTTCCTGCTGCACCAGGAAACCGTTGTAGACCCAAAACTAAAAATTCCACCTGATGTACTCTTTCAGTTTATTGACAAGCCCAATTTGCATCTGTGAAGCCAAATAGCTTCACTCCCTCTATTCGTCTATACCATAGTCCAAATTGGGTAGTGCCTTTGAGGTATCGTAAAACATGCTTTGTTTCATTGCAAAACAATTTGGTCAACCTAACTATTAGGTCCCTATGATACTAGTGTATTCTCCTTATTGTTATTGTTAGTGTATCACCCTATTGTGATTATTTTTCCCATGTATCCCCCATGTTGTTATTGTTTTCCCCATAGAGGGCTCACTATTGTTATTATTGTGCCCTTACATTATTATTTTTATGTAGGCTTTGATCATATTGTGACCCCTTAGACCCCTATATATACCAAGGAGGTCTTATCATTTGTATCATCCAAGAATTATTCATTTATGTAAATTAGATGAGGTTTCCCCCTTGAAAAAGTTATTTCTCAAGTCGTTGATCTATATTTTCTCTATTTTGTGAGCTGGTTACATAACATTCGGTATCAGAGCTTTAGATTCTAGGGTTTGGCTTCTTCAAATAGGTCATCTTGGAATTTTCGCTATCTTTTTTTATATGAGACGTCACAAGATGAAATTTCAACCACCTGTAGTTGAAATCTTGGTGAATGTCGTGTATACATTTCAGATATTGGTTCACTATATTTTTTGAGGTATGATTTGGGGAAGTTAGGGTTTTTGCAGGCTCCAGAATTTCATCTTAAACAAGTGACCTAGATAAAATTGCCATAGCTTTTGTTTCGCACATCAGATTTGAATTTTGTAAGAAGTGGCTGAAAGTGCAATGAATTTAGTTTTTTCTAAGCAATTTCAGAGCCAAATTTTGAAACAGTAACACGTGGCACCCCATACAACTTCACTCTGCTAAACTAATCCATAATCAGGCCATCATGGGAGATTTGACATAAATATATATTGAATAATCCAATATTGCTGTGACATGTGGCATTGGAAACAAGATTTAGAGGGCTACCATAGGACCTAATTTCATACCTTGGAAATCCAAAATTACATAGATACAACAATTGCAATATCGAGCTCCAAAAAAGCAAGAAAAATGTGTGTATTTTTAAATTTTGCATAACTTTTGTTTGAAAAATCAGTTTGAAGTGATTCAAAGGGCATATTAAAGCATATATATCAATATTTGTTTCTAAAATGCCTCCAATGCAAAAGAATTATACACCTATTAAGCCCTCAGAAAGCTCTGCTATGACACATGAAGAGGAAGAATTGTAGCATGCTATATCGAAATTATGGGACCAAATGCAACAAATTTCTTTCTCACAAAGAGAAACCAATGATGACATGGACAGCTAAGCAAACATGGAAGATTTGAAGGATGGCATGGAAGCTAAGATGGATGGTTTGAAAGAAAACATGGAAGGTTTGAAGGGAGGTTTGACAAAGTTGTTGCAAGAAAGACTTTCCGGTGGTGACAAGGTAATTCATGAAAATCATGATGAGGATAAAAGGAATATGAATTATGATTTTAGAGACTCCAATTTTGGGTTTAAGAACCACCACATTCCAAAGATGGTCATGAGGAAGTTTGATGGAAAGGATCCGGTAACATGGATACTACAAATGGAGCAATATTTTGATCTACATGATTTGCAAACACACACAAAAGGTACACATTGCATCTTTATATTTAGAACCCATTCAATTTGTGTGGTATCGATGGCTTTGTTCTCTTAAATCACTTGTCACTCGGTCAATTTTTACGGAGGAAATGATAACACATTATGAGGATACAAAGAGCAACACATTCTTTAGCCAATGGATAAATCTCAAACAAAAGGGTTCAATGGTGGAGCACATTGAGGACTTTCAAAAATTGAATATTAGGGTAACTGATATTCCATAGGAGCATAGGATTGATGTATTCATAGGGAATTTAAAGGATAACATCCAACATGAGGTTTGCCATTGGGAACCTGATTCATTGGAGAAGGCATTTAGGGTGGCAAGAAAAGTTGAAAGCAAAATTATGGTAACAAGGAAGTCTACCACTCACAACTATAAAGATGGAAGTGTTGTTGCTCCTAGCCTTCCACAACCTATAAGGTTGACTCCAAAATAGTTGGAGGAAAAAATAGAAAATGGGCTTTGGTATAGTTGTGATAGAAAATAAACGAAAGGCCATAAGTTTGCTGAGAATAAATTATTTGACATAGATTTTGAAGAGGAGGAAGAAAAGGAACAAGAAACATCAAAAGAAGAGGATATAAACCAAGAACCAACCTAGAGAAAGAAGAAATGAATCTGACCATATATTGTAATGCATTGGTAGAAATTACCACTCCTCAAACTCTCAAGATAGAATGATATATCAAGAAGAAAAAGGTAATAGTGTTGATTGATTCAGGTTGTACCCATAATTTTATTCATTGTAAGATAGCCAAGGAATTGAATTGCTTCCTATATCCTGCACAAAAGTGTCAAGTGATGGTTGCAAATGGAGGAACTATAAATTTCTCTCGAAAGTGCCATAATATCAAGCTAACCATGGGAGAATATGTATTGAATAGTCCAATGCTTTCCATTCCAATGGGTGGTGCTAATGTTGTACTAGGAATCTAATGGTTACAATCTTTGGGGACGATGGCTTTTAATTTTCAATAACTTTTCTTGAATTTTTTTTTGGAAGGAAAGGAAGTTGAATTAAGGATTATTGGAGGGAATCCAAGAAATATAATCAGTTCTAATGGCATGAAAAATATTCTAAAGAAAGAACAACAGGGCGTCATTACACAATTATGCTCACTAGAGGTTCAAACATCGAAATCATCTATTTCTATAGATCTCCAAAAAGTATTGGATAATCATTCCAAGGTATTTGAGACCCCTAAAGGCCTCCCACCTATCGTGATCATGATCATTCCATTCATTTGATTCCAAGAAGTGTTCCTCCAAACATTAGACCTTAAAAATATCGATATGCCCAAAAGAGTGAAATTGAATGTATGGTTGCTGAAATGCTACAGGCTGGTATAATTCAACCTAGTTAAAGCTCTTTCTTTTCTCTAGTAGTATTGGTGCACAAGAAGGACGAATCATGGCATATGTGTCATGATTATAGGGAGATCAACAAGCTAACTATTAAAGACAAATTTCCCATTCCTTTCATTGATGAATTGTTGGATGAATTACATGGATTGATTTACTTCACCAAATTGGATCTTCATTTAGGATATCATCAAATTAGAATGAAGACTGAAGACATTCCAAAAATAATGTTCAGAACTCATGAGGGTGATTATGAATTTTTGGTCATGCCTTTTGGCCTTACTAATGCATCTTCCACATTTCAAGGTTTGATGAATTCCATTTTCATACCCTTCCTTAGAAAATTTGTGTTAGTATTTTTTAATGATATACTAATCTATAGAAAGTCTTGGAAGGATCATGTTCAACATGTTGATAGGGTACTAAAATTATTGGAGGAGAAACAATTATATGAAAAAACCTCCAAATGTTTCTTTGGAGTACATGCGGTGGAATATTTGGGTCATATTGTATCTCATGAGGGTGTTAAGGTATACCTTAACAAAATTAAAGCCATTAAGGAATGGAAAATCCCCACAACCATAAAGCATCTTCGACGATTTCTCATGTTGATAGGGTACTATCGCAAGTTTGTTAAGAATTATGGGAGAATAGCAACACATATAACAACATTACTGAAGAAAGATGCATTTTCTTGGACTCCATAAGCAACTAAGGCCTTTGAACATCTTAAAGAGGCAATGTGCCAAGCACCGGTCTTAGGTATGCCACACTTCACAAAAACATTTATTGTGGAATGTGATGCCTCAGGAAATGGAATTGGTATTGTTTTAATGCAGGAAGGAAGACCCATTTCTTTTAAAAGTTGTCCATTCAAAGGAAATTATTTACACAAACCTATTTATGAAAATGAAATGTCAACAATACTACATGCACTAAAGCAATGGAGAACTTACCTAATGGGAATACACTTCAAAGTAAAAACAGATCATGATAATCTTAAATACCTTTTGGAACAAAGATTATCTTTAGAATACAACAAAAATGGTTCACAAAGATGTTGGATTATGACTTTGAAATCATCTACAAAAGAGGGAAGCAAAATGCTGTTGCATATGTACTCTCAAGAAAGGATAAGGATGTGGAATCATTGCTTTGTGTCATTTCTATTATCCAACTTGATTGGATAACCGAAGCAAGGGATGAATGGAGGAATTATGGAAGAGGTGTGAACACTCATTCAAGAGTTGTAGCAAGATACCAGTACATTTGACACATTTAGCTGGAAAAATGATTCATTATGGTACAAAGATCGCTTATATATTTGTAAGAATTCTCAACTCAAACAAGATAAGAAGGATAATAAATTAGCACCCAAGTGCTATGGTCCTTACAAGGTGTTGCAAAAGATTGGTACTATGCCATACGAATTGGATTTGCATGCGTCTTCCCGAGTAGACCCAGTTTTCCATGTTTCATGCTTATAGAAGGTTATCGATGACAAGCTCCCAACTCCAACAGTGTTGCCAAAACTTGACGATGAAGCAGTCACAAAAACAAGAACTCGACAACTAAGAAATCGATTAATTTCAGAGTATTTCATTAAGTGGAAGAACTTACCCTCTGAATAATCCGCATGGGAGGATGAGAATTTTATATAGAAGCATCTGGAACTAATCAAGCGTCAAGGCCAACAATTCTTTTAAGGAGAGGGGCATGTTAGGTCCCTATAATACTAGTGTATTCCCCTTATTGTTATTGTTAGTGTAGCCCCCTATTGTTATTTTTTTCCCTATATATCCCCCATGTTGTTATTGTTGTGCCCCATAGAAGCCCACTATTGTTATTGTTGTACCCTTACATTATTATTGTTATGTAGGCTCTGATCATATTGTGACCCCCTTAGACCCCCATATATACCAAGGAGGTCTTATCATTTGTATCATCCAAGAATTTTTCATTTGTGTAATGTAAAGGAGGTTTCCCCCTCAAAGAGGCAATTTCTCGAGTCGTTGATCTATCTTTTCTCTATTTTGTGAGTTGGTTGCATAAAACTAACCATAGCTTGGCTCAACTAGTTGACTTCATAGCACATATCCGGTCATGTGTTCACAAGATACATGAGTGAACCCACTAGCTGTTGATAAATGGTAGCATCCACTTCCTCACCTGAAGTGGCATCCTCCTTCCTCGAGTTAGTCACTAGAGGTGTCTCCATGGGTTTACAACTCTCCATGCAGAATCTATGCAATATCTCATTTGCATAATTTCCTTGAGAGACAAACATTTCCCCATCACCTTGCCATACTTCCAACCCAAGTAGGTAGTGCATGAGACCCATGTCCTTCATTTCAAATTCCCTTGCAGGGTCCTCCTTGCAAGGTTTGATCAACTGCTCATCATCGGTTAAAATCAAATCATCAACATATAAGACAATAATAAGCAATTTACCTTCTACTAAGACGTGACATAGGTTTGCATCCACTTCAATTTTGGTGAAGCCCAAACTAATGAGATAGTTATTGATCCGAGTGTACCAAGCACGAGGTGCTTGTTTGAGCTCGTACAATGCTCGCTTGAGTACACACACATGAGACTCTTGATCAAATGTCTTAAAACCTTCTGGTTGCTCGATGTACACCTCTTCCTCAATAAATCCATTGAGAAATGTTGTTTTTACATCCATATGGTGGATCTTCCACCCCATCTACGTAACTAATGAAAGAATTGATCTAATGGATGAGTACCTTGGTATAGGAGCAAAGGTCTCCTAGTCAATTCCTAAACTTAAGAGTACCCCTTGTCCACAAATATGGCCTTATACTTCTCTATTCTTCCATTTGCTGGATGCTTAACCTTTAAGACCCATCTCAAACCCATAATTGCTTTATTTGTTGGTCTTTAGACCACTTCCTAAACATTGTTCTTTACAATGGATTTGTATTCCTCCACTATTGCATCAACCCATAAAAGTTTCTCTACTTCTCCCTCGAAAGAAGATGACTCAATCTCTACAAGACCAATCATTAGAGCCATATTGCAAGTGTACTAATTAGGTGGCCTCCTCTGTTTGCGCAAATTTGAAGGATTTCCCATATTCTCCCTCGCATATTGCACAAGTCTATCAACTTCCCTGGTTCTTTTTCTCATTTCTCTAAATGTTTCTACTTGAGTGGATGTCTCCACTCTCTGCTCTGCTGCTCGTGGTTGCTCCACAACTTCTTGAGGTTCCTTCTTTGGAGCTAAAAGATCCTATTTTGGTGGGATCTGAAGCTCCCTCTTAAGAGAACGCCACATTGCTTTCTCCTCATCAAAATTTACATCCCTTCACACAACTGTCATTTTAAGGGATGACAAGTACAAACGATAGTTGTGGGGAGTCCCATGTAACCCACAAATACCCCCAATTCTACTGTCATCTCAAGCTTCTCCCATGATTATTTGGAGACATGGCAGTATATAGACGCTCCAAAAATCCTGAAGTGCGACACATCTGACTTCCTCCCCAAGAAAGTGTTATGCTTCTTAACCTACAAAGCAATACCGAACAGAGAATATGCGAGAAAAATACCCAGAACACAGAATATGCGAAGAAAATATACCCAGAACACAGAATAGCAATGATTTTATTACTCAGAGAGAAATGTTCACAGGCCTCTTCGAGGGGGCAACCTCCAATAGAGCAGAGCTCGATTACAAAACAAGACACGATACTCCTCGCAGGGAGTCTCTATCCTTTATATATGACTCATACATGCAATACCACGGGTCAATACCGTGGGTTTTATTAATACCATCTATCTAATACTACCGCCCATGGACCCTTTATTTACTACTACCGCCCATTTGTAACTAACTGTGGTCCCTTCATTAATTGCGGGTTAACCACTTACAAATATTAATATGGGCTTTATTGACTCTTGACTATGACGTGATCCCATGACATGAATAAGGGGGTTAGGGTGGGACCCTAACATGCCCTCCCCCTTAAGACTAGCCTTGTCCTCAAGGCTGAAGCTGCGGAAACTGCTGAAGAATAGTGGCTGTTTCCCAAGTTGCATCTTCCGGAGAGGTGTCTTTCCATTTGATGAGGACCTCTTTAATCATGTGGCCGTGCAGGTGCTTGTCTCGTGTGTCTAGAACCTGTTTTGGTTGAAGCCAGATTGACCCTTCCTCGTCCAATTCCGGTAGACTGGTTTGAACTCGGCAATTGTTCCCAATCACTTTCTTGAGGCACGATACATGGAAAACTGGGTGGATTTTTGCTGTAGGTGGCAAAGCCAACTTGTAAGCCACTTCTCCAATGCGCTAAAGTACTTGGTATGGTCCATAGAATTTTGGAGAGAGCTTTTGACAACCCTTGTCTTTGAGTGATGTTTGCTTATAGGGTTGCAGCCTCAAAAAGACCTGATCCCCTCCTTGAAATTGGCGCTCTGAGCGATGTTGGTCAGCCTGTTGCTTCATACGGTTCTGAGCTTGATGAAGATTCTCGCGCAGGTGGGCAAGCATGGTCGCGCGGTGTTGTAGGAGTTGATCCACGGCTTGTACTTTGGAGCACCCCGTGAGATAAGAAGTAGGGGAAGGCGGAAGTTGACCATAGA
>APFE030470097.1:22953-97129 GCA_000404065.3 Pinus taeda | reverse complement strand
TAAAATTTTATTTTTGGACCCTATATTAGGTTGGGCGGACCTACCTATGGTTATGTGCATGATTTTCGCCATGGTTTTGGACGCACTGGTTTTTGGTCCATGGTATTGGATGCTTCAAAATGTATAAATATGTATTATAACATTTAAAGGAACATAATGAAAAATCAAGCTGGTAGTCCCGATTTTGGGATCCATGGGAAAATCTCTATGCATATGTGTTTTATGTGTAATGCTCTCGCATTGTTTATTTTCTATGTTTTAGAATTCATATGCAGGTAATTTCTGTATGGGGTTAAAACCTACACTTGAGAACTAGATCTCCAACTTGGAAGGATCTTTGTGTGACTGAACTTTCATTAAAAGAAGCGTACACCATTTGTTGATGTTTGGTGTATGTGAGTTTGGCCTTTTCCCTTTCTTCTTCTAGTTTTAGAATTTGTGAATTTCTTAATTGAAATGTATAAGAAGGTGTCTCTTCAATAAATTGAACTAGGGCTAATGAAGGAAGAGCTAAATGTGATGGAATGTTGGATTCCTTCCCATAGACTAGGTTAAATGGAGGCCCCTGCGTTTATTAAATCGAATGACATTTTTTGGTAGGCATAAGTTCTCCATTTGGTTATGAAACTAGTCTTTAGCCTATGATTTGGGTGGACCATAATTTGATTATATCCAGAGAAACCATCAAGGAAAGACATAAGTTCGGAACTAACAACTGATTGTAAAATCTGTTCCATAGTGGGTAGTGGGAAATTATCCTTTTGACTGGCCTTATTAAGATTCCTAAAATCTATACAAATGTGGATATCACCGTTTTTCTTCCTAACAGGTACCAAGTTGGAAACCCATCTTGAATGCATAATAGGAAAAATGACTTTAGCCAAAAGGAGTTTATTCAATTATGTTTTGATTTGATTTTCTAAGTTTGAATGAATTTTCCTTAATTTTTGTTGGATAGGTTTATCATTAGATGTCATCAGAATTGTATGTTAAATGATGGAAGGGTCAAATGTTTTGAGATCTTCATAACTCCAAGCAAAGACATCCTTATATTTTTTTAACAAATGGATGAAGGATAATCTTTCTTCAAACAAGAGACCAAGTCCTAAATTGATGTTCTGAGGTTTAAGATCTGTCCCAAGTTTTATTAATTCAAATCTCAAAGTTGAACTCTGTAGTTTTGAATTAGTAACTCTTTTAAATCCATTTTTTAAATCACAGAGATCCTCAAGTTTAACTACAGATTTGGGTATGGGATTATCTTCAATTTTCTATTTTAATTGATTGTCATTTTCATCTTCATCAATTATTTAGTCATCGTATGATTTTTCAGAAGTTAAGAAGCTTAAAATGTCGTCATCATCATTAAATACCTGCCAATTGGTGATATTATCGGGAATGGATGGCCTAAAGATTAATTCTACAGAAAATCTATCGGGACTGTAATCTGCGGATGGGATCAATTTTGATGCAACATTAGCAAGAAGCTTAGCATTGGCATTTTTAATCCTAGGAATAGAAAAAATGTTAAACTCTAAAAAATGTGAAGTGAGGCTGAACCAAAGACTAATAAAGCTTCAAGTGTGTAGAGATACAGTGCATCATGTTTCTTACTTGTTTAACTACAATATTTGAATCTCCATAAACTTGAAAGTATTTAACATCAAGGCTAATTACTTTATACACACACCTTGCACTAATGCTTCATATTCTGCAATATTATTTGTGCATTCGAATTCCAATTTGCAAGTCAGCATTGTCTTCACACCTTCAGGATTAATCAATATGCAACTTGCTCCTGCACCATCACTTGATTTAGATCCATCAAAATACAATGTTAAGAATAAAGAATTAACTAATGGGTTTTATAGCATATTTACGCATCTGGAAAAGTCTGTCTTTGAAAATTTTTCAATTTTAGAAGTTACAGAATTACTCAGAATGGTGACGTTTGTGTTTTAAAATTATCAAAAAATGATTGAGTAGAGTAGTTTCCAAGAATGTTGTTATTAAATGCTACTACCTCATTTTCACCTTCGAAATCTGTTACTGAATGTTTCATATGTTTTTCTCGGTTGATTCTGATTTGATTTGGATTTCCATTAAATGTGAGCTATAAGTGAGACCAACCAGTGGAAAAATAACGTGTAGTTTTCCTAACCAATCTCTACTAAGAATTAAACCATAGAAATATGGGATATCAACGACATGTGTATCGATTATTTGACAAAATTTAGGATTCAAAGATAATCTAATAAAAACTGAATTCATTTCTCCTATGACTTTGACTTTTGTCTTATCGAGTTGCATAATGTGAACTGGAGTTTTTTGGGGTGACATGTTTAACTTTAAACAAATTGAATATGGCATGATATTTGAAGAAGCCCCTAAATCTACCAAGCAGTTATGTACATTTTTATTAAATATTTCAAAAGTCAAAAGTAAAGGAGGAGTATGTGAGTTAGACTTGTCACCTATTAGAATAACATAAGAGGAAGCGAATAATGGATGACTAGGAGGTTTACCCATTCCGTTAGAAGATTTGGATACCACATAAATAGGAAGAGGAGAAGCATGTACTACATTCAATTCTTTTAGTAAAATTTCTTGTTGTTGTTTGAGTTTAGTGAGTTCATGAAGGGAAATGTTTGCTTTTATTTTCTTCATATCCTCAACTATATTGTACTCAATAGTATGTGAAACTACTAAGGTTATGGGTGAAGATGGAGAATTGGATGAAGATGGAATTACTTGGGGAGAAGTGGAAGTGGATTTTTTAACAACAACTTTATCTTTAGCAATGGAAGTTGGGGGTTTTTGTTTTTGAATTGATTGTATAGGATCATCTGGAATTTTTCTTCTTGTGCTAACAAGTAATGCTTCATATGCATTTTCACTATCTGGAATAGGAGGAATAAAATCCCACATTCCATTTAACTTAGTTATTTGTTCATCTTGGGATTCATCAACATAAAATGCTTCTTCTTCCTCATCTTCATCATCAGTTTCTGCATTAGAGATCGTGTTTGGAGGTTGTAGATTAGGTGGCTGATAACTTTTGAATGGTCTAAATGATCTTTTGGAAGAGGATTCAACTACTTGTTTTCTGATCTTTACCATCTCGTTTGATAAAGTTTTAAGGATTTGTTGTAAGCCTTCAAGATCAAAGGGATCTTTAGGTGCTTTATTTTTATCTTCATCCTTAAATGTAACTCTTTTTAATTTTTTGTCTTCTTGATTTTTTTTCTTTTCTAGTGCATTTATTCTTTTCTCTATAGACACAAGTTCTTTCATGTTTTCTACCATTGTATTTTTATTAGCCCTATCTACAAAAATTCCTATGTTAGAAGGAAGAGATGAAATATACCATTCAATTTGTACATCGAAACCACGTCTAGAAGTAGTTTGGATTTTATTTAACAATTTGTTAAACATGGAATTGAAATCTTATATCTTTTCCCCTGAATTCATTTTTAAATTGGAAACGTCATTGATAAGAGATGCAGTTGAGTGATTATCGCCAAATTTAGTCAAAAATTGTTCTTCAAGAATATCCCAACTAGTAATAGAATTGGTTGGTAATGAAAAGTACCAAGACCCTGCTGATCCTGTAAGAGTGTATAAGAATAAACTAACAACAATGTCTTCTCCATCTACCTCATTGAGATTGATGGCTAACATATAATTATGAAGGTGCTCTTCAGCAGGTAACCCATCATCAAGATTGAATTTGGGAAGCCATCTTTCAAGATTCTTTGGTAGAGGATGAACTGGTGTTGGCATTTGAACAACTCCCGGATTAGACCATGGTCTAGCTGCCATTGTAACAGTTGGGGAGGTGGATGTGATGAAAGAAGAACTGGTAGCTGTGATAGTACTTCTTGAGGTAGCACTAGTCATTTGTGTAGAGGAAATGGAAATAGATGAAGTGAACTATAGAGAGAAAGGAAATGAAAAAGGAAGAAATGGAGATGTTGGTGAATGAGAGAATGAGGTAATCTCACTAGTAGATGTTTGATTATCTGATGTAGTAGTTTTTGTTCAGCAGGATTGAAGTGGAAAATCAAATGGTGAGATGCCAAGTTTTTCCTTTGGGACCAAGTTAAAACACTAGTTCCTTGAAAAATATAAGTTATTCTTCCTTCAAAATATTCAGATGGTTTAGGATTTTCTGCTGAAATGGAGACGTCTTCCAATTTCTTTACAAAGCTATCATTTTTGGTGATTTTGGAGTATAATCCATAGGGATTACCTCAGGAAGTATTCTAGGAGACTTGGGAGGTGATTGTACAACTCTTGATCTAAAAGTAGGAGATTCTGGAGGGGATTTGAAAGTTATAGCAGATTTGGAGGGAGAATGACTCTTGGAATGGCCTTTTGCTTTTCGATTGGACTTACTTGCCATATATAGTCTGCATGCCCTCCTTCTAGTGCAAAAAAGTGTTGAGGCCTCGAAAATCACTGCTTCAACATAGGGGAAATCCACCCAGTCCGGACCTTAAGACAACTCCTTTTCCGTTTAAGTAGTGGCTTCGACTAGATTGTATGGGACTAGTTTCCCAATGAAAGGTGATTGAATGAGTGTGTAATGCTTATAGTGAAGTGAAATAGATGGATTTGCAGCAATGAATCAAATGGAAAACATATGCATTAATATACTCTATAACCCAGAATTGTTTAATGTTTATTTAGATGTGATCTACAATGATTTTCCTTAGTAAATGGCAATATAGATTGCTCAAACACCAATGGAAATGAAAATATTTCAAGATGATTGCATTGATTAAATAGTTAATCAAAATAATGTGTATAAATCATATCGCATTTAGAATATCAAAGCAAATTTCTTAACATGTATTTAAAAATATCAATGGAAACATGATCAGAAATGAAAACATGTAACACTATTCTTTAAATAACATGTAACAAGTGATCTGAAAATGATAAATTCACTATTTATTCATGAACAAAATAAAGGTACAAATATAGAAATACCAGATGTACTTTGCTTAGCTCATAAAAGAAATAACAGTAGTTTATTCCTTCCCACAAAGATGATTCAAAGAGTACAGTAATGCAACTTCGCAAAATTCTTTATGAAAATTCCTAAACAGTGTTCCAGTCGTTCTATTGAGAAAATGGTGAAAGTACAATAGTGTGAGCTTTCATAAGCCTTTTTCCATAAAATTCAGGACCTTTATTTGATACAACAAGTAAGCTTAAATAGAAGAAAACAATTCTATTTGTTGTGTATAGCATTGAGGGCATTTAAACAGATCCCTTCAATAAAGCTTAAAGGAAAATATTTTTTTTGGTAGAAGTTTCTGAAAGTGATTTGCTAGTTTCATCATCTTTGTTTGTTCCATCGAATTCTCTGGATGTTTGTCTGCTTGTTTGAATTGATTTGCCACTAATCAACACAATTGTCTTCCTTTGTCATGAACCTGAACAAGAAAAACAAGAATCGATAAGTTGGAAATAAATGAAACTGATAAGCGAGTTTTATTTGAAACAAATCACTTTTGTAGGAAATTAGGAAAAACGTAGAGTTGCAATAAATTCTGAATACAACCATCATGGAGAGGAATGCAGAGTAATCTCTGTGATAAGACAAGTAAGAGCTTTACTGTTTTAACGCAATTCACAATCACTTTTAGACCAGGGTAGAACTTAGAATAATTGCAATCGTATTAAAGCCTGGAGCATTCTAAACAAAATCCAAAAGGGGCTTTCTTAAGACATATCGCAATCGGCATTGGCAAGGTGGATGGCTTGTTTATAAACCACGTCCTTTTAAAATTTGTGATTTTGAAGTGCGGGATGACGTCAAGTTGATGTGGCAAATGATATTGCAGATCCACATGGAGGATGACGTGGCGAATGATGTGTTAGAATCGGAAAACAAGCGGGAGGCTTAATGGTTTTTTGGAGGGGGTTCGAAGTGGTAAGTGGTTTGTGAAGGGGGGAGATTGAAAGAATGGAGTGACATGTAGAGATAGGGTTTAGATGGGAAAACCACTTATTAGACCCACCTTGTGAGAAACTTAAAATTGAGCGGAGGGGGGTCCGAAACCATTATCTGCTGTTGGTCTGGGTAGATCTGAGCGGTTTATTAAATCAAGGTGAATTGGGTTTTTATATCGCAATTGGTGTTTGGAGCAGAGGCTAAGGTACGAGCAGGGTTATGAAAGTTTTGATAAGCCTGGATGCGAAATCATTCATATCCATTTGAATATCATGTCGGGTCCGGGTGGCTTAATCGCAATTGCAAATCGGCTTGGGTGAAAAATTTGTTATAAGCCATGCCCCTTTGAAACTTGCGATTGCAGGGTTCCAGGGTGATGTGGCAGTGATGTCACAAATGACATCATGATGTGACGTTGCGGGTGACATGGAGTATGACGTGGAGGATGACATCACATTACAATTGGCATGAGGAAGGATATCACAATCACAATTCAAATGATGCATAACTCTTGGAACTTTGCAATTGCGCAGATGTGATATTTAAATTAATTACAATGTATAATCCCGAAAGGTCTGGTTATATAGCATATCACAATCAACGATGTGTAGCGAGGCATGGACTTTTGGAAGTTGCGATAGCTCCGAACGCGGAGCATTTATGGAATGGATTTTATAATCTCGTTGGGTCCGAGCTTAATCACATATCGCAATCGGCGTTTGACAGTAGTATGGACTTAAGCTTTTAAACTTTTACAACACCCTGCAGATGCGAGATTTTATGGATTTGGATTTTATAATCCCATCGGGTCTGGGCTTTATCACAATTGCAATTATGGAGTAGAGCGGGGAAGTCTTTGCCTTTGATTTGAAATGCAGGGTATAGGGGAGTGTCAAAGTTTGTGAGGATTTCAACTTTAGGGGATAAAAAACTATGATTTATTTTGTTTTTCTAATCAAGTAATCTATATTATTTATTACTTAAGGTTTTTTAAAGCTAAAGAATAAGTCTTGGTTCCGGGGGCTATTTAATTTTTTTTTTTTGGGATAATCAAGGTTTAATACTTATGTTTTAATTAAAAATCCTAAGTATTAAACTTTCATTATAAGATTTTTCTAAAATTGAAGGGTCCCTATTTTAATATAATAAAATTTCATAAGAAATTTATAATATATTAAAAGGGGGATGTTGAACAATACAACAATTGGCGATTCAACGGAAGAACCAATTATCTCTGATAAATGAAATTTTCCAAAAATTCAGTGAAAATAATATAAGAAGTGAAAACTACTTTTCGAAACATTTATATAAATAAAATTGCTCTGACTATAAAACTCATTAAATTGCAATCTCTTTAAAAACATTGTGAATGAAAAACACCTATTTACTTTTTTTAGTCATTAATCAGTTTATAAAAAGAAAGTAGGGGGCCTTTTACGACTTAAATTAAAATGTACTCATTTGTCACAGGTAGAGCCACTGCTACCAACAGACGTTCATAGCCTCGACAATGTTACCTTTTAACCAACAAGAATCCAGTATCCCATCCATTTAACAATGAAATAATTAGAGACAAATTTTATTTCTTTTATTTTCTTTTTCGATGCTAAAAATCCATTGTCCTAGTTTGGTGGCTAGATAATGACAATGCCATTCACCAATAATAATCAAACTGAACAAGCTAGATCGTGATGAGACCCATTGTCTTACAATTAAATATCGTAAGCCATTACCCTGATTTGATGTTCAGTGTGGTAATGTTTGTTTAATTGGTTCCCTATGAATATGGTAAATAGGCTCGTGATGAGATCTCTTATCTTTTTAGATTTATTATATTTTATAATTACACTCTAAAAATTCTCTTTTTACTGGATGGGGAGGATCATTGACTCCTTAAGAGTTTGGATGACAAATATGAGTTGAAAGTGTTTAAGTCGTAAGACGGTCTTTACTTTTTAAGGATAACTTTTTTGACTGAAACTAAAGTAAAAGGATATATATATATTTTTAGGTTTTTTTAAAAGGTTTTACAACTTAATGGAAAATATTTTCATAGTTCTATAATTTTTATCTAATTTTCAATTTTGGTAACCACTTCTTAAAAATTCCTACCTTCAAAATGAAAAAATAAAAATAACTTCAAGAGATGTTTGTAAAGTCAATAGTGTACTATTTAACATTTTATTAACAAAATCTGTAAAAGGAAAAATAGATTGCAACGGGATGTACAATAGGAGTGATTCTTTTACAAATTTTGTTCTTTATTCTATTTTTTTTTTTTAAATAAATTAAGAAAATAATTTCTTTAAGATGAGCCCATTCACAAGAAGATAATTTCTCTTTCCTGATAAATCTTGAAGCATAGATGTATATGGGCTTGTCTGTTCAACAATATGAAATGGACCAAGCCATAATTTCTGTAATATGATATGTTTCCCTTTTTCTTCATGTGCTTTGTCCCACTCGAGAACTAGATCTCCAACTTGGAAGGATCTTTGTGTGATCGAACTTGCATCTAAAGAAGCTTTCACATCTGTTGATGGTTGGTGTGTGTGAGTTTGGCCTTTTTCCTTTCTTCTTCTAGTTTTAGGATTTGTGAATTTCTTAATTGCAATGAAGAAGAAGGTGTCTCTTCAATAAATTGAACTAGGGCTAATGAAGGAAGAGCTAAATGTGATGGAATGACCACTTCCTTCCCATAGACTAGGTTAAATGGATAAGTGCTTATAGAGGCCTTCTGAGATATCCTATCAGCCCATAGAGCAAATATTAAAGCTTTACACCAGTTTATTTGATTTTGATCTACAGTTCTTTTGATTATTCTAAGGAGATTTTTATTAGTGGATTCTACCAAACCGTTTCCTTGGGGATAATAATTAGTAGAATATTTGAGTTTAAAACCTATCCTAATTGAAAATTCAATCATACTGGTACCTTAAAAATAAGATGCATTATCAAGTATAAGTGCAGAAATAAAACCAAATCTTTTAATGATAAATTGATCAATAAATTCAATAACATAATCAGAATTGACTACTTTTAGCGGAATTGCTTCCACCCGCTTAGTGAAGTAATCAATAGTAGTGAGAATATATCTATGTTGTTTAGAAGAATGAGGAATGATCTCACCTATGATATCCAGTCCCCATTGTTTGAAAGGTTGTTCAATGTTGACTGGCTGCAAAGGCAAAGCTGGTTTCCTTTGTCTTTTAGAAGCAGTTTGGCATGTTTTGAATTTCATCACATATGTGTGGGTGTCTTTGAAGATAATGCGCTAGTAGTATCTAGCATGTAAGATTTTGTGTGTTGTAGTATCTCCTCGAAAATGTGCACCTACTGGTCCATCATGAAGTTCTTGCAAAATTGTTTGTGCTTCAGAATTTTCTAAGCATTTTAACGATATGGAATCATAGTCTCTCCTAAATAACACGTTATCAACAATCTCATAATTATTTGCTTTTAATCGTAAAACTCTTTTTCTTTTATAATTGATTTCAGGAGGAGCATATCCATTTTTTAAATAAAAAATTAAATCAACGTATTAGGAGTCCGTATCAATTACACTTACCTCAGAAATGTGTTCATTGTTACCCGTGTCCCCTTTCGGCTGGTATGTTGGATTATCCTGTAAGCAGCTTGCAGAAACCTTTCCCTCTAACAATTTTGGCTAGTTTTATTTCAATATCATACTCTTGCAGAGTTGTTACCCAATTTTCTCTCTTTTGAACTAATTCTTTCTGCATTAGTAATTGCCTCACTGATGGGAATGAGACTATTACTTTCGTGTGTGTTTTTAAAAGAAAAGGTCTAAAATGCTTTACAAATTTATATACAACAAATGCCTATTTTTATACTTCTGAATAATTCAATTCAACACCCTGAAAATTTGAACTGAAAAAAGATATGGGTGCTTCGATTTTCTGATTATTGATTTGTGTCAAAACAACGACATAAGATGGTTAAGAGGCAAAGGTATATGAGATGAAATGATCTAAGAAATTCAGAGTATTTAAAGAAGGAGCATCGATAATTGTCCGTTTGATTAAATTGAATGCTTGCTTTTCACGATGACCCCATTTAAAAACTGCGTTTTTTTAATCATTTATTGTAACAACAAAATAATTTGTCAGAAATCAAGGACAAACCTTTTGAAAAAATTGATTTGTCCAAAGAATGATTGCATTCTTTTTTTGTTATATGTTGGAGAAATTTCTAAAATTTCTTTTATTCTATCAGGGTCAATGTAAATTCCATTTTTTGACACAATGAATCCTAAAAGTTTCCTTTCACTAAGAGTGAAAAAATACTTTTTCGGATTTAATGAAATCCCATATTTTCTATATCGTTCAATTTTTTTTTTTTACGTCCTGCAAATTACTATTTTTGTTCCTCTGAATAAATAGTAATGTCATCCAGGTAAACAATAACTGTTTTGTTTAACAGACCTTTGAAAGCTATATCCATGGCTCATTGGAAAGTGGCCACTGCGTTTATTAAACTAAATGGTAGTTTTTGGTAGGCATAAGTTCCCCATTTGGTTCTGAAAGTAGTGTTTAGCCTATCATCTGAGTGGAACATAATTTGATTATATCCAAAGAAATCATCAAGGAAAGACATAAGTTTGGAACTAGGAACTAATCGTAAAATATGTTCCATAGTGGGTAGTGGGAAATTATCCTTTTGACTTGCTTTATTAAGATTCCTAAAATCTATACAAATGCAGATATCACCGTTTTTCTTCCTAACAGGTACCAAGTTGGAAACCCATCTAGAATGTCTAATAGGAAAAATGATTTTAAGCCTTAAGGAGTTTATTCAATTCCATTTTGATTTTATTTTCTAAGTTCGAATGAATTTTCCTTATTTTTCGTTGGACAGGTTTATCATTAGATGTCAGTGGAATTGTATGTTGAATGATGGAAGTGTCAAATGTTTTGAGATCTTCATAACACCAAGCAAGGACATCCTTATATTTTTTTAACAAATGGATGAAGGATAATCTTTCTTCAAACGAGCGACCAAGTCCTAAATTGATGTTTTGAGGTTTAAGGCCTGTCCGAAGGTTTATTAATTCAAATCTCAAAGTTGAACTCTATAGTTTTGAATTAGTAACTCTTTTAAATCATATAGATCCTCACGTTTAACTACAAATTTGGGTATGGGATTATCCTCAATTTTCTGTTTTAATTGATTGTTGTGTTCATATTCATCAATTATTTGCTCATGGTATGATTTTTCAGAAGTTAAGAAGCTTAACATGTCTTCATCATCATTAAATACCCGCCAATTGGTGATATTATCGAGAATGGATGGCCTAAAGTTTAATTCTACAGAAAATATATTAGGATTGTAATCTCTGAATGGGATCAATTTTGATGCAATGTTAGTAAGAAGGTCAGTGCTGACATTCTGAATCCTAGAATCACAGAAATGTTAAACGCTAAAAAATGTGAAGTGAGAGACTGAACCAAAGACTGATAATGCTTCAAGTGTGTAGAGATACAATGCATTGTGTTTTTTACTTGTTTAACTATAATTTCTGAATCTCCATAAACTTGAAGGTATTTAACATCAAGGCTAATTGCTTTATACATACCTTGGACTAGTGCTCAATATTATGCAATATTATTTGTGCATTCTATCTGCAAGTCAGCATTGTCTTCACACCTTCAGGATTAATTAATATGCAACCTGCTCCTGCACCATCAATTGATTTAGACCCATCAAAATATAATGTCCAGAATAAAGAATTAACTAATGGTTTTTCTAGCGTATTTAAAAATATGGAAACGCCTGTCTGTGAAAAATTTTCAATTTGAGAAGTTACAGAATTACTCGAAAATGGTGATGATTGTGCTTTAAAATTCTCAAAAAATGATTCAGTAGAGTAGTTTCCAAGAATGTCTTTATTAAATGCTACTGCTTCATTTTCACCTTCGAAATCTGTTATTGAATGTTTCATATGTTTTTCTCAGTTGATTCCGTTTTGATTTGGCTTTCCATTAAATGGGAGCCATAAGTGAGACCAATGAGTGGAAAAATAACCATGTAGTTTTTTTGACCAATCTCTACTAAGAATTAAACCGTAGAAATCTCAGATATCAACAACAAGTATATCAAATATTTGAAAAACTTCAGGATTCGAAGATAACCTAATAAGAACTGAATTCATTTCTCCTATGAATTTGACTTTTGTCCTATAGAGTTGCACAATGTGAACTGGAGTTTTCTGGGGTGACATATTTAATTTCAGAAAAACTGAATACGACATGATATTCGAAGAAGCCCCTGAATCTACCAAGTAGTTATGTACATTTTTGTTAAATATGTCAAAAGTCAAAAGAAAAGGAGGAGTATGTGAGTTAGACTTGTCACTTATCAGAATAACGTTAGAGGAATCAAATAATTGATGAATACAAGGTTTACCCATTCCGTTAAAAGCTTTGGATACCACAACAGTAGGAAGAGGAGAAACAGGTACTGCATTCAATTATTTTAATAAAAATTTCTATTGTTATTTGAGTTTAGTGAGTTCGTGAAGGGAAATTTTTGCTTTTATTTTCTTCATATCCTCAACTATATTGTACTCAATAGTATGTGAAACTGCTAAGGTTCTTAGTGAAGATGGAGAATTGGATGAACATGGAATTACTTGTGGAGAAGTGGAAGTGGATTTTTAACAACAACTTTATCTTTAGCAATGGAAGTTAAAGGTTTCTATTTTTGAATTGGTTGTATAGGATCAACTGGACCTTTTCTTCTTGTGCTAATAGGTAATGCTTCATATTCCGTTTTAACTGTCTGGAATAGGAAGAATAAAATCCTGCATTCCATTTAACTCAGCTGTTTGTTCATCTTGGGATTCATCAGCAGAATATGCTGCTTCTTCCTCATCTTCATCATCAATTTCTGCATTATAGATTGTGTTTGGAGGTTGTGGATTAGGTGGCTGGTTTCTTCTGAATGGTCTAAAAGGTTTTTTGGAAGAGGTTTCAACTCCTTGTCTTTTGATCTCTACCATCTTGTTAGATAAAGTGTTAAGGACTTGTTGTAAGCCTTCAATATCAAAGGGATCTTTAGGTGCTTTCTTTTTAGCTTCATCCTTAAACTTAACTCTTTTTAACTTTCTGTCTTCCTGATCTTTTTTCTTTTCTAGTGAATTTATCCCCTTCTCTACAGTCACAACTTCTTTCATGTTTTCTACCAAGGTATTTTTATTACCTCTATCTACAAAAATTCCTATGTTAGACAGAAGAGATGAAATATACCATTCAATTTGTACATCGACACCAGGTTTAGAAGTAACTGGGATTTTATTTAACAATTTGTTAAATCTGGAATTTAAATATTTTATCTCTTCCCCTGAATTCGTTTTTAAATTGGAAAGGTCATTGGTAAGAGATGCAGTTGAGCGACCATCACCAAATTTAGTCAAAAATTGTTCTTCAAAAATATCCCAACTAGTAATAGAATTGACTGGTAATGAAAAGTACCAAGACCATGCCGATCCTGTAAGAATGTATGGGAATAATCTAACAACAAAGTCTTCTCCATCTACCTCATTGAGATTGATGGCTAACATATAATTATGAAGGTGATCTTCAATAGGTAACCCATCATCAGGATTGAATTTTGGAAGCCATATTTCAGGATGTTTTGGTAGAGGATGAAGTGGTGTTGGCATTTGAATAGCTCCTGGATTGGGACCATGGTCTAGCTACCATTGTAACAGTTGGGGAGGTGGATGTGATGAAAGAAGAACTGGTAGCTGTGATAGTATTGCTTGAGTCAACACTAGTCATTTGGGTAGAGGAAATGGAAATAGATGAAGTGAACGATAGAGAGAAAGGAAATAAAAAAGGAAGAAATGGAGATGTTGGTGAATGAGAGAATGAGGTAATCTCACTAGTAGATGTTTGGGAATCTGATGTAGCAATTTTCATTCAACGAGATTGAAGTGGTAATTCATATGGCAAGATGCCAAGTTTTGCACTTTGGGACCAAGTTAAAACACCAGTTCCTTGAAAAATATAAGTTATTCTTCCTTCAGAATCTTCATATGATTCAGGCTTTTCTACTGAAATGGAGACGTCTTCCAATTTCTTGATCAAAGCTATAATTTCTGGTGACTCTAGAGTATAATCTACAAGGATTACCTCGGGAAGTATTCTAGGAGACTTGGGAGGTGATTGTACAACTAATATAAAAGTAGGAGATTCTGGAGGGGATATGGAAGTTGTAGGAGATTTCGAGGGAGAATGAATCATGGAATGACCTTTTGTTTTTGGATAGGACTTACTTGCCATTCATAGTCTGCATGCCCTCCTTCTAGCACCAAAAAGTGTTGAGGCCTCGAAAATCGCTGCTTCAACACAGGGGGGAAATGAACTGGTCCAACCTTAAGACAACTCCTTTTCCATTTAAGTAGTGGTTTCGACTGGATTGTATGGGACCAGTTTCCCAATGAAAGGTGATGGAATGAGTGTGTAATGCTTATAGTGAAGTGAAATAGATGGATTTGCAACAATGAATCAATTGGAAAACATATGCATTAATATACTTTATAACCCGAGATTGTTTAATGTGATCTACAATGATTTTCCTTAGTAAATGGAAATATAGATTGCTCAAACACCAATGGAAATGAAAATATTTCAAGATGATTACGTTGATTAAATAGCTAATCAAAATAATGCGTATAACTCATGTCGAATTTAGAATATCAAAGAAAATTCCTTAACATGTATTTAAAAATATCAATGGCAACATGATTAGAAATGAATACATGCAACACTGTTCTTTAAATAACATGTAATAAGCGATCTGAAAAAGATAAATTCAATAATTATTCATGAACAAAACAGAGGTACAAAGATAGAAATACTAGATGTACTTTTATCGGCTCATAAAAGAAATAGCAACAGTTTATTCCTTCCCACAAAGATGATTTGAGGAGTACAGTAATGCAACTTCTCAAAATTCTTTTTGAAAATTCCTAAACAGTGTTCCAGTCGTTCTATTGAGAAAAGGTTGAAAGTACAATAGTGCGAGATTTCGTAAGCCTTTTTCAATAAAATCCAGGACCTTTATTTGATACAACAAGTAAGCTTAAATAGAAGAAAACAACTCTATCTATTATGCAAGGCGTTGAGGCATTTACACAGATCCCTTTGACAATGCTTAAAGGAAAATAGTTTTTTGGTAGAAGTTTTTGAAAGTGATTTGCTGTCTTCATTAGCTTCGTTTGTTCCATCAAATTCTTTGGATGTTTTTTTGCTTGTTTGAACTGATCTTCCACTTATCAACACAATTGTCTTCCTCTGTCATGAACCTGAACAAGAAAAATAAGAATCGATAAGTTGGAAATAAATGAAACTGATAACCGAGTTTTATTTGAAACAAATTACTTTTGTAGAAAATAAGGAAAAACGTAGAGTTGCAATAAATTCTTAATACAAGCATCATAGAGAGGAATGCGAGTAATGCCTCTGATAAGATAAGTCATAGATTTACTGTTTTAACGCAATTCATAATCGCTTTTAGATTGAGGTAGAAGTTAGAATAATCACAATCGTTTTAAAGCCTGGAGTATTCTAAACAAAATCCAAAAGGGGCTTTCTTAAGACATATTGCAATTCGTGTTGGGAAGGTGGATGACTTGTTTATAAACTGTGTCCTTTTAAAATTTGCGATTACGAAGTGCGGGATGATGTCATGGTGAGGTGGCGGATGATATGGCGGATCCACATGGAGGATGATGTGGCGAATGATGTGTTATCGCATATCGCAAAATAGGCAAGATACTTAATGGTTTTTCAGAGGGAGTTCGAAGTGGTAAGTGGTTTGTTAAGGGGGGAGTCCGAAAGAACAAAGGAGTGACACATAGAGATAGGGTTTAGATGGGAAAACCACTTTTCAGACCCCCTTGTGAGAAACTTAAAATTTAGCGCAGGGGGTCTGAAACCATTATCTGTCGTTGGTTTGGGTAGATATGAGCCGTTAGTAAATGAAGGCGAGACGGGTTTTTATATCACAATTGGTGTTCGGAGCAAAGGCAAAGGTACGGGTAAGGTTATGAAAGTTGTGTAAGCCCGGATGCGAAATCATTCATATCCATTTAAATATCATGTCGGGTTCGGGTAGCTTAATCGCAATTGCAAATCAGGTGGGGTGAAAAATTTGTTATAAGCCGTGTCCCTTTGAAACTTATGATTGTAGGGTCCTGAGGTGATGTGGCAGTGATGTCACGAATGATGTCATGATGTGACATGGTGGGTGACTTGGAGTATGGCATCACATCGCAATCGGCTGAGGAAGGATATCACAATCAAAATTCAAATGAGGCATGACTCTTGGAGCTTTGTGATTGCGCAGATGCGATATTTAATTTAATTGCATTGTATAATCCCGACGAGTCTGGTTATATCGCATATTGTAATCGACGGTGTGTAGCAGGGCATTGACTTTTCGAAAATGTGATAGCTCCGGATGTGGGGCATTTATGGAATGGATTTTATAATCCCGTCGGTCCCAGATTAATCACATATCTCAATCAACATTTGGTAGGAGTATGGAATTAAGCTTTTAAACTTTTGCGACAGCCTGCAGACACAGGATTTTATGGATTTGGAATTTATAATCCCGTCGGGCCTGGGGTTTATCGCAATCGCAATTATGGAGTAGAGTGGGGAAATATTTCCCTTTAAGAACTTTTATTATTTGCGATGCGGGGTATAGAAGAGTGTCAGAGTTTATGAGGATTTCAACCTTAGGGGATCAAAAACTTTGATTTATTTTGTTTTTTTAATCAAATAACCCATATTATTTATTACTTAAGGTTTTTTTAAAGCCTAAGAATAAGTCTTGGTTCCAGGGGATATTTAATTTGGTTTTTTTTTTTTGGATAATCAAGGTTTAATACTTGGGTTTTAATTAAAAAGCCTAAGTATTAAACTCTGATTACAAGATTTTTCTAAAATTGAAGGGTCCCTATTTTAATATAATAGATTTCATAGGAAATTTATAATATATTAAAATGGAGGGATGTTGAATAGTACAACAGGTTCCTAACGCTTCCAATGGAAAGATCAACCTGAGCCTTCTTCAATATTTCATGGTAGTTTCCTTTGCCATGCAACCCCTTGCATCATACTGCCATGAAAACACAACTATCAATGTGTAAATAAACATGAAAACATACCAATTACCTTACCTTGTTGTGCCAAGCACAACCTTGTAATTGAACACATACATATATCATTTGTCAAGGGATTCCAATTCCCTGACGAATCCATCCATAACTGGAAACCAACTTTTATACCTTTCAAATACATATTCATGAATCTAGCACATATCCACATAATGTCAAACAAAATCAAGGTTAAGAATGCTTCTTGTATTCATGCAAACCAATCATTCGTTTGGAATTGTGGTTTCCAAAAATAGCTAAAGGAATTCTCACCCACCTCCTTTCTTTTAACCTTTTTCCTTGTTGCAATTGAGTCTTATTATGTGTTGTCACATCAACCAACAATAAGTTATATAAACAAATCAATTGTTACCTTGTCTTGCTAATACCAAGCATGTTGGCTTGCAACGATTCACACATGTCAGTCACATGTCCCAAAGATCAAGACATCGTATATATTAATTTGAAATCATCCTTTACTAAGACTAACAACCATGTCATAATTTGCAATTAACTCACATTCATTAGTCATAATGCTACAACTAGCACCCACTTTCACTCAAGTGCATATCAGTTGTGTCAACACATATTTTGTTAGTATAAATGTATTAAAAAAATAAAATTATTTCATGCAATCTTATAGATACATACTCATATCATGCAATTAATCAAACATTCAAACAACCTATAAACATGACCTATTACTATCCATGGTCCACACTAAGGTAAGAGGCAACTGCTATAATGGTCTGATCTCCAATGTCCAACTTTGGGAATGGGATCTCCAAAGCTCTACTAAGTTTAACCACACTTTCCAAAACTTTATTTCATTTCTCATACATTTTGTACTTAAAAACATACCACATAATCATGCCACTTTTCCATTTCGTAGATTTCACGTCAGGATTGTAAATGGAGTCATGTGAACCATAATCCACTACTCTGCTCTTCATCCCTGATCTTATATTTCCTGCAAACATACCATGTTAGATAAACTAAATAGATGAAATAATCAAAATCATACCTCAATGTATCTTAGGGGAGGCTATCACATCTGCACAAGTCACAAGTATATCAACTCGTTCTGAATACCATAACCATAACCATAAACATATGCACATGCCAATCTAGATTAACACAATACATATAACATCAAGATCTTAAATGAAATAACCATAATCATCATGTGTACAACCACAATGCATATAACAATAAGTTAACTACCATGCATGATTATTGGATGCACGTGCATATGATTGTACTGATTAACTAGCATCTATCATGCATGTAATTAGAACAACAATAGAATGATAGGCATGCATATAGCCACAAAGCATATAACAACCATTAACCATAATACCTACATGCCAAACATAAAATACCTATATGACAATCTGATTTTACCCTGAGGTCCAGTGTTACAACCTCACTCTAATAATCTGCATCTCCTGCTCCATCTCAGCCAACCAACATATCAACATCATCATGATGACAAAAACTTCATAAATACCACCATGATGCATGTTTTACCTACTATACATGCATAGCCATATACATTTAACCCATCCAATCCAAGTATTTGAACCTAGAAACTTTGATACCACCCTGTTGGATTGAGGGGGATTGACTAGGTTCAACGTTAATTAGCCAAACAAATCCCTACACTATTGGCCCTTTCGGCATCAACTCGCGGAGTGCGGACCGAAGTCTCACCTGAAGTAGTATGGGGGGATGATAGAACCAAGTTTCTACACCTTGAGATGGTTGTGATGTTGTTTGATCTCTTCTATCCCTGCCTTCGCGTAGGTGGTCTCGCTCTAGGTCTTGTAAGACAAACCCTCTATTCTGGCTTTCAATACCTTCGTGAAAGTATACAATCAACCTTTGCGTAGACCTAACCTGGGGCTTAGGTACTTAGCAGCGCACTGTGCAGATCCCTTAATTACCCTAAGTGATTTGCTTATTTTTCCAAATACTTAAGTTTATCACCGCGTAATCAAATATTCATAATTGCATTTAATTATTCAATGTAAATGTATTCATTTGCACAACATAGAAGCACAATAAAGGGAATTCATACAAAAAATATCCAAACCCATCAATAGAATAAATACATGGAAATTACAGAATAAATCCATTTATTAATATCTTCCAAGTATTATAGACTCTGTTTACCCTGTGCACACGGCTGTAGGGGTCCATGCACTCAGCTACAGACTTCTACCCTAGGCCTCTGTGCACTCAGTTGCAGAGCCTCTACCTACGCTACAACCCAAGACTTAGACTACTTGCTCTAAAGCTATGACTCCCTTCCTTGTGTTATCCTACTAACTACTTAGAGCTTAGCTCTTTTTATACAATTATGGTCCGCGGACCATGGGAAAATCTCTTACAACTGACTTTAATTTACAAAACTAAGGGCAGACTACCCTTTGTGACACATAATACCTTCGTGCTCTGCAACCACAAATTGTGGATTCTTTACAATAATATTACACAAACTTGACTAAAACATGGGATTTTAGCCCCAAAATTGCCCTTGGGGGATCCTGTTCCCAATAGGCCCCCAACACAAACATCGTGACTCACCCTCGATTCACTCAGTAGGTGCAGAGATCTTTGCGAGAAGATTGACCAACTCGACCCTGATGACCGCAACTTTGACTGTGCACCGAGCTGCTGCCTACTTCACATCTTCGACTATCTTCTCAGTTACTACCCTTGCACTGTCAGCCTGAAGTTGTTGTTGCGTTGCTTGCAGAGTTGCAACCTTGCCTTCAATATTTCTTGTCACTGCATAAGCTTCCTCCATCTAGGGCTTTAGTCACGCCTTTAGCACTGCTTCCTTGTGTAGCGTTGCGTCCACATGTTCCTTTAGTTGCTTGGCTTCTTGCAGCTTGGCTATCCTTTGTGTCAGCGTGACAATTCACGTTGTGCCCTTAACTTTGTCATAGCGTTGTTGGAGTCTGCGCACTTTTGTCTCGAGCCTCTGGATGTTTGGGTCCTCCTATAAGCCAGTCAGGACCTCAAACGACTATTCAAACAATTGTGTGCAGTCTTCTACTGCACTCTTCATGTTCGCGACTACTTCTTTGACAATGGCCACCCACTTTTCCTTGACCTCTGGTGGTGTTGAAGGCTGAGACCTCAATTGGAGCTCTGTAATCTGCAAGTTCAGCTCCAACTGCACCTGCGCCATCTCTGTCCGAGTGTCACGCACCCCTGTGGCCAATTTATGGATGTGGACCTCGACTGGCTCCTCCTCTAGAATGGCGAATTCCAGGACCATTCTACAGGCCTCCTCTACAATCTGTATGATCTTCTTACTTTGGCTAGTCACCTCGGCCTCGACGACAATGGAAACATTCCTCTGTAAGGCCATCTGCTCATTGTTTATTCTTTGCTTGCTGATCACTTGGAGGGCAGGGTACTCGCAGGCCCTCAACTCGACAATTACTCCATCCTACAAGGAGTGGAGTGCTTCATGCGGGAATGCTGCCAGGTTCAATCACACTCCCTTCAAGGTGCTGACAATGGGCCTGTTAGCCTCATTTTCTGTTGTGGGTGCTCCATCTCACAGCACTAGCACACTGCATATCGACTTCCTCTAATGTGCCGATAGCCAAGCTAGTAGACACCATACCAAATTGCGACACGCGGGTCTACAACTCCTGCAGTCCCATCTAGATGGCCCTTAGGATGATCTGCTGCTGCTTTTCAAATTGCTGTAGGGCCTCCGTGGTGACATCTATGGCTGTGGCACCGATGTCATATAAATCTCCCTTCATTAGTGTGATAGGGTGTAGTGAGGTCTTGGTCGCTTTCGATTTATTTTTGGACCCTCCCTTTTCCGGTTCTCTCGGGTGCTTGATGCAGTTGAACATCTCATGAGGGTCCACACCATGCTGCTTTGTGTCCTCTTCTTCAGTTTTAGGTGAAGGCAACCATGCGCCTTTGTTAGAGCCCTGCTTTGTGCCACCTGTCTGTTTTCCTACCTCCTTCCCTGTCTATTTGGCCTTGGCCTTCTCAGCAGCCTCCTTCTTCCTCTTTTCAACCAGCTGCACCATCTTCAGCTTGTCCTCATCCTTCTTCTTTTGTGAAACTGACTTGCTTCCACCCACCGTCAAGTTCGTGGAGGCACATCACTCCGTCGGCCATTTATCCAACACTGCATTAATGGCATCATCTGTGGCTAGGTACGACAAGTTGTACCACTTTTGTATAGGGTCCTTTTGGGCCCTGATTGAGATCTGATGGAAATCAACTTTGGATTCGACATAGCTATGTAGGTTAGTGTATACCATGGGTGACAATCACAACTTGCAATTGATAGCCATCCTGATATTCATTTCCATCAGGATCTAGAAGATTTTGTTGTCACGAACGCGCTTTGTGTCCTTGGTTGCTCACAATGAAGCATACTTCGCTACTTCAAGAGGGTTCGACACGACCGAGGGGAATTGGCTTTCTTTTGGTAGCTCCCATGCCACGAGCACAATTGATAGCAAGAGCCACACGTAATGGAACATCTTTCTTGGCTCCTGAGCTTCGTGGCAGTTTGCCGGGAACTCGCTGTGAAGATAGTCCGAACAGTTAAACTGGACTCCTTTCTCGCATTGCTATGCAAGCGCGACGACAGGCGTTGATACCTCATCGACGCGGCACTTCCACATCACCTTTCCTACAAGGATCCACGTTGTGACCTTCATAGCGGGGTCGCAAATGATGGAGATCGTGTACCCACGTGACTTCTTCACCAATTTGAACTTCTCTTTCATTGAATCTACAAGTGCCAGCTCGCTGCCTTGCCACCAAAGATCATAGCTGGATTTTCGCCTATATACGGCAGGTGTGTGATGTGGTGAATCAACATATCAGTGATGGGTATCGGCTCCTCCAGCCATAGAGACCCATCATGCACCAAGCACAACAGCTGATTGATGACTAGAACTGTCACAGGGGTGCGGTTATAGTGCGACACCCAGAGCAGGTTGAGTAATCCTGCCTTCTCTAATCCTCTGAGCCACTTACACAGCTCCAGTGCAGTCATCCCTGTCTTTGTGACTGTGATGCGACGCATCAACTATTCAGTCGCTAGCTATGGGAACTTCTCATGGTCTGCCAAGTCCCAGTCTTTGAGCTTCAAAATCGAAACCCGTGCCAAACACGAACCATCAAAAGTGATCTCATCTGGTAGCAATGGAGTTTGTAAGGGAGTCTTACTTTCATCAATGTCCTTTGGGACCTTGGACTTAGGCTTCCGTGGAGGGAAATAATCCAACAACCGTGTAATGGGGTTCGCACCCTAGGATTCAACCTCCTCGAATTCCACTCCCACATCGTCATTGTCCATGGGGATGTCTTCGATATCCTCCTCTTGTGCCTCTAGGTTTATAGCCTTGCGTTTCTCCTGGGTAGTGGGCTTTGTTGGGTTTCGTCTCGGCGACATGCGCATCGAGATGGCAGGCTGCTTGCCCTTCTTATCTTTCATGGTCTCCTTGGTTGGGGTTGGCTTTGGTCTCGATGTTCTTGGAGATTTAGGGACCTCTGCTAGTACTTCGGCTACTTCTTGAGCAACTTCTTCGGCCTGTTTCTCCATCTCTTGTGTTGTCTCTTCTACCACTTGCTCTGTATTGATAACTTCTAGGGGTGATGACATAACGCTCTCTATCTGCACTCGTGACGTCTCAGGCAAGTTTGCAAATGCAAAAGTCTATTTGAGAGCTTTGAAAAACTCTAGGTCCATAGGCATCTGAGAGCTCAATAGCTGAATACTTAAAATGGCAAGTGTTTCTTGCTAGAAAACCACTTGTAATTTACAGGGCCATTTGAATTCAAATCTGACCGTCCCCTTGAAATTTGTTCATTAATGCCGGATTGGCGGTAGATTTTCATGGATCTAAGCCATAAATTTCGTCTTAAATACCAGCTGCCCGCTCCATTTGGCCTCACTTCTATCATATTTTCGTGAACAATGACTTTAATGATCACTTTCCAGTTGAACTGCGAGTTTTCTCCCTGGGTAACACAACTCCCTCCGCGCTGTTGTGGACCTAGTGACATGTCCTTGCTTCATACCATCTTCCAATTGCGCAAATCCCCAACTTGGGTAGTGTAGT
Organism: Pinus taeda; assembly: GCA_000404065.3. NCBI lineage: Eukaryota > Viridiplantae > Streptophyta > Pinopsida > Pinales > Pinaceae > Pinus > Pinus taeda. The sequence continues at coordinate 73,857 of APFE030470097.1, read as the reverse complement.
TTATAGTCACGCACCTCCTTTCAGCTGCCTGGGGCGCTAAGACTGTGCTACTTTCATTTAGTCACTTGGCTAGACCGCCGGTGTATGGCTTCAAGCGACTGCCATTCACCTATCCTGGGAAGGGTTCTTTATTTAACTTGACCAGCTGTACCGCTTCTCCGTCGGTAATCTCCTTAATAACATAAGGCCCTAACCAATGCATCTTGAATTTTCTAGGGAATTTATCAAACTTACTATCATACAACAATACCAGATCATTTACCTTAAATGTGCGCATCTTGATGTGTCGATCATGCCATGCCTTTTCTCGCTGCTTTTAGACCTGCTGGTGAAATCCAACCAAAAATCTTTCTTCTTCGAGCTCATCCAGCTGCACGAGCCTCTCTTCCAGGGCTCCATGATCCGTCATACCTATGAGCACTGCTACGCACAGACTAGGCATGATGTATTCCATAGGCATTATAGCTTCCACACCATAGACAAGCCTAAGAGGGGTTTGTCCCATCAACTTCTTGCATGTTGTTCGATAAGCCCACAATAATGTAGGTATGCGTAGGTCCCAATCACTTCGTTGAGCATTGCAACCTTGGTCAGCGTGTTTTCAAGCAATTTGTTGAAGGCCTCCACTGCCCCATTAGCCTGTGGGTGATAAGGTGTGCTCTTCTAGTGATATACTTGAAATTCCTCCGTTAGTGTGCTAATCGTCTCATTCAGGAAGTGTGTACCACAATCACTCATCAAGATCCTTGGGCATCCAAATCGCATCAGTACATGCTCAAATAGGAACTTTGTGGCTGTTGCGCCTATGAAATCCTTCACCGACTGAGCTTCTGCCCAACGAGTCAATAGTCCACCACAGTGATAATGTACCTTTCTCCTATCTTCCCTTGTGGCTGGATGGGTCCTACAAAATCTATTGCCCACTTCTCGAAGGGTTGCAACATAATTTGTGGATTCAAAGGCATTTCATCCCTTCTTGATGGCCTGCCTGTTCTTTGACATACATCACACACCTTGTAATATGCTTTTGAATCTCGATGAAGGGTTGGCCACCACAACCCAGTGTGTAGAATCTTTTGTGCGGTTGCTCTCTCTGCATAATGTCCTCCTGCAGCGTCCACGAGAATGCTACGTCATTCGAACTCTGGTACATACTGTTGCAATATCTCATCAGTCCCCATCTTGTATAGATTCCCAACAATGACAGAGAAATCTGCCACGCGCACCGCTAATTCCTTCTTTTGTTGGATAGAGTATCCTTCTGGTGCAGTTCCTATTGTTAGGAAGTGTACTATATCCTCAAAATTACCATCCGCGACATGCGCTGCAAATAGCTGTGCGTTAGGAAATCCTTCTTCCAAGTTAGGAGGTTCCTCCCCTGTGTCGATGTGTGACAGAAGGTCTAGTCATGCGTTCAATCATCCAGGCTTCACAACAACTTCAAAATTGCACTCTTGGAACAATAAGAGCCATCTGCAGATTCACTCCCCCAACACAGGCTTATTGACTAGGTACTTGAGTGCGGAGTGATCCGTATACATCCTAAAATGGCCTCCTAGCAAGTAGTGCTAGTACTTTTGGAGCGCATACACCATAGCTAGCCCCTTCTGTTCAGTGGTAGAATAGTTCTTCTCTGCTTTGGATAGTCTATGGCTTGTGAACGTGATAGGATGGTCCAAGCCTTCTCCGCCATCCTATGTTAGTACTGCCCCCAGCACTATACATGATGCATCGACATGTACATGAAACTCTTTCTTCCAGTCTGGGAAGACTAGAATCAATGCGGTAACTGTCTTTTCTTTCAATATATCCAAGTTTTTTTTACAGTCATCATTCCAACAGAACGTGACATCCTTCTTCAACAATTTTTCCATTGGCGCGGTGATCTGGGCATAGATTTTGATAAACTTTCTGTAATATCTCGTATGTCCAGAGTAGTGTGCAACTGTTTCACACTCCTCGGTGCTTCCAAGTTTAGTATTACTATGATCTTTGCGAGGTCTACCATCAGCCCTTATCAGTAAACCACATGCCCCAATAGGTTCCCAAAAGGAATGCAAAATAGACACTTCTTGAGATTGAGCGCGATCAGGTATCTTCGACAGGTATCCAGCATGAAGCGCAAGCTTGGTACGTGGCGCTTAACTAGTCCAAATATAGTTCAGTCATCAAAATATACCTCCAGGAACTTATGAATAAATTCCTTGAATTCCGCAACAACCATGCGCGAAAAGATTGCAGGTGCATTCTTCAATCCAAATGGCATTACAGTGTATTGAATATAACCCCACTCAGTCGCGAAGGTTGTCTTGCTCCTATTCTCTAGCGCGATTTTGATTTGGTGGTACCCAGAGAACCCATCAGTAGAGGAATATGCTTCCTGGCCACCTACATTGTCCAACACTTCATTCATGAGTGGAGTTAGGAAAGGATCATGCACACAAATGTCATTCAGTTTTCTGAGATCCACGCATATCCTTATCTCATCCTTCTGCTTCTTCTCTTGCACCACCATTGGGCTTGCCGAATCGGATTCTTCTAGAGGCTCAATGATGCCTATCACTAGCATTTTGTCTAGCTCTAAGCGGACCTTCTCCTTGTATTTCAGATTGAGGCGGTAAGGCCTCTGCTTAACTGGCTTTGCGTCGGGCTCTAACGTGATCTTCATCACTCCTAGGTCTCTGATTATTCCTTTTAGATCCGTAAACTAGGTAGGGAATAAGTCCTGGTATTCGCGGAACAATTCAATGACCTTATCCACTGTCACGTCGTCCCCAGTAGTCTCCAATATTTGCGAATTTGGGTTCTACCTCCGGACCAACGTTCACTTGTTTTGTTTTCACTAGCACGGTTTATCAGGATTCTCAATCTGTGGTCCTTGAACCTCGCGGTGGCCTTCTGTTTCTAGAATGTTAATCTTCTGCAGACCCTCATCCTCATCTTTAGCAGTTACATTATAACATTCGAGCACGTGACTTAGCTGAGTAACCAATTCAGGCTGAATTAGATCTAAAGGATCTTGTGGTATCCTAAAGATGGTTACTTTCACCTCTTGTAGCGCTTCATCAATATTGTCGAACCCGTCCTTAAAACTGAATGTCATCATGAATCCTTCACACAGGATATCCCATTCGCCTGTCCCATGGTGGAGCTCTATTTAAATATACCAATTCATTGGGATAACATCCAAGGTATGAAAAAACAAGTGCAACCACTCAGGTTGGGGCTTTTCTCCATAAGCCTGCATCCATTTGGCTAGGTGCACGCGCGGATCATTCTGCCCATCGTACTTGTCTGTCAGTCGCATCTTAGGCTTCCCAAATCGTGTTCTTATCATCCTCCTACATTCGCACCAATCATCAAAGCTTCCCTTGTGCGTACCCCACCATCTTACGGGCGTAGCGCGCAGTGCCCAGCCCAAGGCCTAGAATTGCTGCTTTTCTAGTACCTCCTTTTCAAAAGCATCCAAAAAGATATCTACCTCATTTAGAACATCATAAATATGCAGATTTCTTACCTCTGATGACACACAGCGTAGCGAACGGGTCATCATGTTGCAATTCAGCGTAGTTACTTCACGTAACCAATTCTGCCAGCGTTCTATTTCTTCGTCGGAGTTTGAAGTGTAGGAACTCTCACGATCCCACGTAATCCTTCCATCCGTGGTGGGATTCACCCAATCTTGGTCTCACACTGTTATCTTATAGATACAATCTAGGTCATCATCACTCTCATAATCATGGACAGGTTCAGTGTCGCACGATCCTTCAACAGGATCGAGGGGTATTATTACGCGCAACGATTTCTTCTCAAAGATCATCTTTCGCTTCTTCAGATTGATTACACTCTTCTTATTAGTAGCCCAGTCAATTCCCAGGAGTGTAGGGTAGGGATTGCTGTCATCCACTATCTCTATTACACCAGCACGATCGCTCTCTCAATATCCACGGTCACCCCCTGAAGCCACCCCATGGGGATGATTTTCTATTGGTTTTCCATTCTTAGCTGAATCAGAGACCATTGCAGTGCAGGGTTCCCCATTTGCTCCCAAGTATACTTTGGTAGGACATTCACTTTTGACCCCAAGTCCAAAATGACCTGATCCATTTCATACTCTCTTATTTGTGCGGTCAGTCTCATCTCCCATCTTGTCCTTGTTTTATGCTTGCCAATATTTCATACTACACATGACTCAGCTGGTGCGGTCCCAACGCATCTATTGATGAGTTCTTGTAACCCTTTCACACCCTTATTGTCACACAATAACTTCATACAGGTTTTCAGGAAAGTTGTGAGCATAGAGAGGTCCATCTCTAGCTCAGGCTTATCCTTGCTTCCTGAGGTGGAGGCCTTAATGAAGCTCTTCTTAGCTTCCATGAAGGTTTCATGGGCGCGCTCCAAATCGAACTCAACCTCTTTTGCCAAGGCTTTGCAAACCCATGAACTGTCTTCTGGTTATTTCCCCTTGTCATCCCCTGTTGTGATTCCACTTCTGAGTACTATATTTACATTTGCATCTTCCTCACGTGGCTTAGGTCTCATCATCTACATGTTTCAAGTCGGCGGAGGTGGTAGTGCTCCTTTATCACGTATCCTAGCTATCAACGTGGGACAATCTTTTGTTTCATGATCAAACAACGTGCAATACTTGCACGACAGACGCGTTGGATTAGTACAATCATGGGCATAATGTCATGGTCCTCCACAATTGTAGCAAATAAACTGTCCTAGACCTCTACCAGGTCCTCCTCTGCCTTGGCCTTGTCTGCACCCCTGAAACCCTATCTGCTCCATCCCTGCAATATGGTCAAGGGGCCGCATTCTAGTCTGAACCCTGTAGGTGGGAGTTCTATCCATCATCAATTCATAGCTCCTGCAAGTACACTCATCATGTCCAACTGACCTACAAAAGTTGCAGACAACTGTTGTGGTGTTTGTAAATACTTCTGTAGCAAGTGACAGTTATTTGTGGCATGTTTTCTGGCTACCTGACAGATAGCATACCATAATGCAGGCCCCGTGCTAGGTCCTGCTTGAGCTTCTGGCCTTAAAGGCATTGGTCCTCCTTCTACAATGTAATTTGCAAAGACCAGGCAATGGTCTCTGTCATGACCCTGACTCTTGCATTTCAAGCACCATACCTCCTCGCATACCTCTGGTTGAACTGTCCTGTCCTGCTTCAGACTTTGCATCTCAAGGCATAGATTCTTCAGTTGCCCATGGATCTGCTGAACTCCTAGATTAGGATCGTGCATCAGAGTCTCATGTAGTCTCATGGCAATCTCCAAGGCCTTTGCCCGAGTTGTTATCTTCAGTTGCGATAGTGCACTTCTTAAGTGTGGTAGTAGCGAAGCAACAAACCATTCACGATGATGTCCATTTATCAAATTCATGTTGGCTTCGTGGATTATACACTTTAGCCTCTGATCTAGTTCCCAAGGCATCTTGCCTAGTTTCATTGTGATCTCTTTGAATCCCACAATCCACTGCGCCTCAGATTTAGGCCTACTAAATTCCTTATTTAATGCTGCTTGGATGTCTTCTACTCCAGCATTCGGGTTATTGTTAGAGTACTTAATATACTAGGTTAGTGCGCGATCCTGCAGAGCACTAACCATTGTCACCTTCTTTATATGATCATCTATAACACCTTGAGCTTCCCATACAACCCTTACAACGAACCAGAATTGGTCAGGGTCCTCATTTCCCAAGCCTTTGAACAAAGGCAACTTTACTATATTTTCCATACTGAACTGCGGTGGAAGTGGAGGTGGTATGGGTGAAGTTGGAGGCGATGGTGGTGAAGTCAGAGGTGGTGTGGGTGGAGGTGGTATTCGTGGGAATCCTTGTCTTATTAACTGAATAGAACTTCATAGAGAGACCTTCGCTATCCATTCTTCATTTCTTGACGGAGGTGAAATCAAGGGGCTATACTCCAGACCCTTATTTCCTTCATTCCTGTAAGTTTTTCTGCTTCAAGTAGTCTCGAACATTAAGGTAGGTGCATAACCTATTTTTTGCACAACAACATTTTAACGCAGGTATTCAAATATTTTACGTACTTACCTCGCAGTCCTTTGAAAAAGTGTCGCTCCACCTTGCTATAGCTGATTGAGGTGTCGACCGTGAATTCAGTCACAAATCCTCATATGACGTGATCAGGCCAATGATCGACATTGCAGGTGATCTTATCCTTCGATGCTTCCAACCTTTGCACTAGCTCTGGGGTCCACACAATAGGACCGTCAAGTTTCCACCTTCCTTGGCTATCTGCTAGCTTTGCGATCCACTTGTATAACTCAATAGGGAAAGAACAAAGAAAGATTTCATGTATCACTTTATGCAGGTATCGGTCCAAGCATTGTTATTTTGTCAGTCGCAAGTTTCTATTCTCCTGTGCCGCAAATTTGTGGATATTTCTATCCAACCAGTCTCCAATCTCCTTCTTAGTTGAATTCCAGTGATACGACATCACACATCTCTTATGCAAATTCTGGTCCTGGCAACAGAACCATTTTTTGGCTTGAGGGGGCCTGACCCAGGTTCAACGTTAATTAGCCAAACAAATCCCTACACTACTGGCCCTTTCGGAATTAGCTCGCGGAGTGTGGACCGAAGTCTCACCCAAAGTAGTATGGGGGGATGCTGAAACCAAGTTTCCCAACCCTGAGATGGTTGTGATGTCGTTTGATCTCTTCTATCCCTGCCTTCACACAGGTGGTCTCACTCTAGGGCTTGCAAGACAAACCCTCTATTCCAGCTTTGAATACCTTCGTGAAAGTATATGGTCAACCTTCGCACAGCCCTAACCTGGGGCTTAGATACTTTCACGCTTCTGTGGCAGCATGTTGTGCAGATTCCTTAATTATCCAGAGTGATTTGCTTATTTTTGTGAACACTTAATTTTATCACCGCGTAATCAGATATTCATAATTGCGTTTAATTATTCAATGTAACTGTATTCATTCGCACAACATAGAAGCACAATAAATGGAATTCATACACAAAATATCCAAACCCATTAATAGAATAAATACATAGAAATTGCAGAATAACTCCTTTCATTAATATCTTCCAAGTATTACAAAATTTGTTCACCCTGCGCACACAGCTGAAGGGGTCTGCACACTTAGCTGTGGACTTCTACCCTAGACCTCTATGCTCTCAGTTGCAGAGCCTCTACCTACGCTACAACCCAAGACTTAGACTACTTGCTGTAAAGCTATGACTCTCTTCCATGTGTTGTCTAAAGCTCTAAGTAGTTAGTAGGATAACACGAGGGTATTATGTGTCACAAAGGGTGTTATCCTACTAACTACCCCAGTTGTCCAAAGCTCTAGGAACTAGTAACTCAACCCACAACTTTCCCGGCCTCTAGAGCATTTGTCCAACCCGGTTCCAGGGACTAGTAACTCAACCCACCAAGGGCTCTAGAGCATTTGTCCCAACCTAGGTTCCAAGGCTAGTAACTCAAACCAAGTTGTTCAAGACCTTCTAGAGTGTTTGTTCCACCCCACAACCATAAGGAACATGAGCACCAATCAGAAAAACAATTAAGTGGAAAAAACACAACACCATGGCTATCCAAGAAATGGCAAGGCAAGACTAAAACCATTGTCACTCCAGGAAAATATCCATGCCAATGGCAACACATAACCAAAAAATCACATGCATATATCATACATCTAGAAATCAACAAGGAAATCGCATATGAAACCTGTTACCTACCAAGCAATCTAGTTGTAGCTGTTGATCCAACTGTTTCCTTGCACTCCCTGCTTTCCTTTGCCTTCTTTCTCCAAATCCAAGTGAATACTAGAGTGCTCCAAGCATGCTCTAAGAATGATCTAAGTGTGCAAGAATATGATAGAACAATGGTAAATTGACAAGAGGCTCAACTGACAAAAAGCTAAACCGACAAAAGCAATGAACTAATCCTCAAAACCCTTTTTACCATTAAAGCCTCTATTTTCTTCATTTTCCTTAATTTTTCCTTCAATTCCCCCTCATGCATATTTGCATCCCTTCACCTTCCTTTTATCCTATTTTCCTTTATTTCATAAATAAAATGACAATTATTGCCTCTTTGCCTTTGCCAATTCTGTTGCCAATTTCCTTAGCCATTAATTAAACTGAAAGTGACACCCACTAGGATGTTTTCCCACCATTCAACTTCGAATACATGTCCCATGACCTTGGTCTTATATTTTTTACATGGAAAATCAACCAGGGTTGTTACAAGTGGCCTCCTGCATATTACGCTAGTGGCCTCCCACACATTAAGCTAGGTTAGTGGGCCACATTTACCTTTGTTACAATGAATTCATTGAATCCGATTTCTTGAAGGACGACCACCATTTCAAGGGAAAATGAATAAATAAAAGGAAAACATGAACAAGAAGTGAAAGTAATATTTTAGCTTTTTAAATAATTGTAAATTAATGGCGTTTTCCACTAGCCTAGCCTAATGTGTTGGAGGCCATAGGCCTAATTTGTGAGAATGCAGAGAATGGGGATTTCTCTGCACTTCTCAAAATCCTCTACAATATACACAATGTAAAATGTGATTTCTCTGCACTTTCCTTTTTTTTTAAAGAGGACTTCCCGTTCATGTTTTCATTAAAACCTTACCTCAAGAAAGCCACACTTATAAAATTGACATGGAAGAGAACTAATGATTCATGGCCAACGCATATGAACAACTGAATGTTTTAATCAACGGTGGTCATTATATGCTTTTTAAAATAAATTAGAATTCGTTGTGCTTTTAAACTATAAAAAAATAAAAACATAGTTTATGATATTAAAGTTATAAATTTGTTGTAAAGTTAAAATTGTTTGGTATCTTTATCATGTTTAATGAAGTTGTTCCAGTGAATTTGTACCTGGTGCGAAGAAATTCCTCTGTGTATAAATAATTATGTAAAAGTTTTGTCATTGTCCGGAGTGCAAAGAAAACTTTGCACAATGAAAGCTCTCTGCTCTTTCGGGAAATTTTCTCAGTTGTGATATTATGTTTCTTCAAAGGTGGTTTTCATTGTGCATAATGCATAGGTGTGGAGGAAGCGTGTGCAATCGCAGAAGGAATTCTCGAATAATGAAAAAATGACGACACCACATTGCCTTAATCAATTAATTAGCAGTAGAGGCAAAGACTATACTGCGTTATAGCTATTACTCTTACATTTTCTTATGTTTTTAAGCTTATTAAAGCTTTCGGATATAATGGAGAAACATGTAGTGAAGATGAAAGCAATATATTAATTTAATTAATAAATAAATATAATAAGACTCATACATGATAAGGTAGGTATGATATGCTCACGAGAAATATTTTTGTAGCATTGGTATTGATAAAGCAAGATAGCATGATGGAGATGAGGAATAATAAAATGGACGTACATCCCTCTTCTACCATGAACTAAAATTTGTTATCATATTTTGAAATGGTGACAAGTTTAAGAGGTTGAATTTTGGAAGAGAGTGACTGGAAACTCACATTACAAAATATGGATTATGAATAAATCAAAGAGTTTAAATAAATAAAAATAACATTTCAAAAAAAGAAAAAATGATAAAAATAATAAATTGATTCAATTCAAGTTGTTATATTATAATTTTGTTTTTATTAATAAAATTACAAATAATTTCTTTTTTTGAAAAAACATAATATGCATCACATTAAAATAAATTAAAATAACAATAATTCATATTCATAACCATGATATTTCCAAATATATGATTAATAAACATATAAAAACATAATAAATTTAATTAATAAACATATAATTAAAAATAAAATTATTTCTAAATATAGAAATTGATGGAATAACTCCTAGTGAATAATATTTAATAGTTAATTATGTCATGATAAATGTATTCATGTTGACCAAGAATATAAGTATAATGGAAGGTTGGGATATTGAGAGGAATAAGTGAAAATAGGGATGAAGATTTAATGAGAGAGTCATGGAGATATTGTGGAGGAAGTTGAGCAATTGGCTTGAATCAAAATTCTAACTTTATCATAATTGTTATGGTCACCTATGCTTATATATTGTGAGCATATGTACAATACATATACACAAGGGAATTTGGTTTTATAATATATTTATCTCTTTGGGGATTTCATGTGTAAATATCCTATCCCTAGCTTCATTAATGGCTATTAAAGCCATCAAATGGTATCAAAGCCATTAGTTGCTCAAGCTACACTATTGTGAAATAGCTGAAAGTTTAATGTAGTGGTTCAAGTTTTTTAGGAAGTGTTTATGGAAGAGTTTCCTGAATATTTTGTTTGAAGCCTAATAAAATCCCTCTTTTTTGGTTTTTCCCCAAACTAGGGTTTTCGAGGGTAAAATTTGTCTACAACTTTATGTGCTTGGATTTATTTTCTCTATTTTCCATAATTTATTCGAATCTAAGTTGTGTTAATTGTTCGTAGATTTAAGAATTGAGTTTCTAGGTTTTCAGCAGAAAAATAAAATAAAATTCGAGCTTTAAAAATTTGCTAGCATGTTAACTGTTTCGATGGGCTTAGAGAAAAATAACATGGTATCAAAGTATTTCACAGGTTAAAGCTCAAAGAGATTCGTGGTCTTTCTAGGGTTTTCAAGAAAAAATTATTCAAGGGTTTGATTTACCATGACAACCAGTTTCAGGTTTGAAGAAAGGTTAGATGGAGGCTCAAAATATCTTTAGTAGAAAGTCTGGATCACAACTACTCTCAAGGAGAAAAAAATGTGGAGCTTTTCTAAATCATCAGTGGCTATGCTAGTGTGGAATCATGTTGCCCTAGATCTTCATGAAGTGAAAGAAGCAATGGCACAAAGGATCATCTTGGATGGGGTGAAATATCACTTGATTCCCCAATTGTTTGATAAAAATACTACCAAAGATATGTGGGATGCACTCACCAAATTGTACCAAAGTGACAATCGAAACCAAAATATGGTGTTAAAGGATAAGCTTTACGACACCAAGATGTCCAAGGGAGAGAATGTGGCTTGCTAACTTACTAGGCTCACACAAGTGCAAGATGAGATGGTAGTTATAGGGGAGACAATCCCTGAATTTGAACTGGTGCATATAACCTTGAATAGATTTACAAAGAATTGGGATGTATGTGTAAAATGCATCATGGGATGAAAACATATTCCCACCTTGAAAATGTTGTGGGGTGATTTCATATAGGAGGAAATCCGAGAAGGATCTCAACATCGAGATGAAAAGAAGAAGGGTGAGGAGGAAGATAACCTATCCCTGACCTCTAAGGGCAAGGGAAAGGCCAAGAATGCTCCACTGAAGGAGCTACCTCAAAGGGTATTGAAAATAAGTCAATGCTAACAAAGTGAAATGATTTTCCTTCTACCAGCTAGGACATTTTGATAGCCAATGCCCTAACAAGAAAAAGGAAAACAAAAGAAGCAATTCATTGCTACAACTAATATGGACAAGTTTGCATCTATATTTGAGGATGAGTTCTCATTCACCATGTATCTCTCTCGCTACATGGACACCAGTGTGTGGTACGTTGATAATGGTGCTTCATGTCACATGAATGGAGTGCGAGACTACTTCACCAATATGAAGGAGCATAGTTTGGACTTCCATAATGAGCTTGGCGACAATGCCAAGTATATGTCGACGTGCAGTGGAATTGTTAAGTTTGAGAGGGAGTCTGAGAAACCTCTACTAGCGAAGGATGTTTTGTATGTTCCAAGTTTGATGAAGAATCTATTTTTTTTTTTAAAATCTTGGAGGACAAGGATAATGCACCGATTTTCTGAAATGGAAAGTTGTATATTTGTCCCAATGGTTCCAGATTCAACACAAAAAAGGTGCTTGGAGTGAGAAGGAAAAAGCTATACTGACTTCAGTTTGAGCCATTCAAAGCGTTTGATAGTAGTAGCAACAACAATTGTGACTTGGAGGATTTGTGGCATAGGAAAATGGCATAGTTACACCATGGAGCACTCGAAGTGCTTAGGGAGGACATGACAAGGCTCCATGATTTCACTATATATCAACATGATGTGTGCAAGGTGCATGCCATGGGAAAGTAGACCAACATCCTGTTTGCGAGTAGTGACAGTAATGTCCAAGGACATCTTGGGAATGGTCCATTCATATGTATTTGGGTCCACGTCATGGGTGTCTATTTGAGGGTTTAGATACTATGTAATATTCATAGATGACCATTCTAAGAAAACCTAGATCTATTTTATTAAGACCAAGGACGAGGTCTTCATTCAATTCTAAGAGTCTAAAGCTCTTGTGGAGAACTAGAAGGGGAGAAAGATCAAGGCGCTGAGATTTGAAAATTTAGGCGAGTATAACTCAAATTACTTCAAGGAGTTTTATGCATATTTTGGAATAAAGATGGAGTTGATAGTTCCATATAACCCACAACATAATGGAGTACTGTAGAGGAATAATAGAGCCATTTTTGGGGCAGTGAAAGTAATGTTGCATGATTAGGATATGCCTATGTTTGTGTTTGAAGAAGTGTGTAACACATAATTTTATTTACAATATAGGAGTCCACACAAGGTGTTGGGGAGGATGACCCCTGAAGAGGCATTCACAAGGAAGAAACTAGAGGTTGGGCATCTTTGCATTTTTGGGTGCTTGGTTTTTTTCCATGTTCCATTAGAGGAGAGGATGAAGCTCCAGCCTACTGTATAGAATGGTATATTCATTGGATACAATGGGACCTCAAAGGCTTACAAAGACTACATTATTTCACTTTAGGAAGACAATGGTGTGGAGGGATGTAAAATTTGAAGAGGGCAAGCCTTTTAGAAAGTCTTGTGGCTCAGTGTTAACTGTAGTAGAGGTTTAAGAGAAGGAAGTTCCAAAGGAAGAAGGGAGACAATGATTAAATATTTCAAAACCCTAGACTTGTGTGCATGAAAAGTAGCATAAGCATGAGGAGAAAGACACTCCATTTACTCGAGCTAATACTTCTAGGATGAAGAGGCCAAAATGGGTAGAGAGTACCTTAAGGGAAGCTCATGGGAAGGTGTATGCTCCTAGTACTTCAGTGAGGGAGAGTAGACCATCACAAATATTTTCGAGCTACATGGCTCTTATGAGTGAGTTGATTGCAAATAAGCCTTCTAGTTTTTAGGAGTCATCTAAGAAACAAGTGTGGAGGGATGCCAGGGTGGAACAATACTCTTCCATCAAGAAGAATGATGTTTGGAATATTGTGCCACGTCTTGAAGGGAAATTAGTGGCGAGTTTTAAGTGGATCTATAAGATCAAACACATGCTAATGGTAGTGTTGAGAAGTTTAAAGCTTGGTTTGTGGCTAAGGGGTTCTCTTAGAGAGAGAGAGTTGACTATGATGATACTTTCACCCCTGTATCTAGGTACTCCTCCATTAGGGTCATGCTTTCTATTGTTGCAAACATGGGTAGGAAGATCCATCAAATGGACATCAATATGGAATTTCTAAATGGTGCGATTGCAGAGGGGGTCTATATAGAGGAACTAGAGGGATTTGAGGTGCATGGGATGGATTCCCATGTTTGCAAGTTGAAAACAAAATTGTATGGAATCAAGCATGCGCCATGTACATGGTATTCTAGGATAGACAACTATTAGTTGGGCTTGGGCTTCACTAAGAGTGATGTTGACTCAAACATGTACTACATATTGGTCAAGGGGAGATCCATTCATTCATGTGTTATATGTAGATGATTTGTTTCTTACAGGTTCACATAAGCTCATTGCAGATTGTAAGAGGGATCTTGCTTCAGAGTTTGAGATGAAATATATGGGATTGATGCACTAATTTTTGGGGCTAGTGGTGTGGTAGAGAGATGGGTAGATCTTCCTTAGAGAGGGAAAGTATGTTGTGCATATATTGATGTGATTCAAGATGTAGGACTATAGGTCTATGTTTATTCCAATGGTGACTAATTGGTAGAAAATTGATGCTTACAAGTCAGAGGCAGTGGAACCCACTTTATACATGCAATTGATTGGCTATCTTGTGTATCCGATCAACACTAGAATGGATATATTTTTTGTTGTTAATACACTTAGTCAATTTATTGTTGAGCCAAAGTGATTTCACTATGTGGTAGCGAAACACATACTCAAGTATATGAGTGGTATGATTGAGTATGGGTTAAGTTATATTTGGGGAGATGGAGTGAATCCAATGGCTTATTTAGATGCTAATAGGGAAGGTAACACAGTTCGCGGGAAAAGCAATTTAGGTTGTTATTTCAGCTTGGGGTTTGGAACAATTTCTTATTTCAGAAGGAAATAGAATTCAGTTGCATTGAGTTCTCTTGAGGTTGAGTACATGGAAGCAAGTTTGGCATCATGTTAGGCCACTTGGATTCAAAAATTACTCATGGTTTGTTTGATCAAAAGTTGGAGCCCACCATGATATATTTGACAATTAGAGTTGCATCTAGCTCTTGGAAAATCTACTGTTTCATGATAGGTAAAAACACATAGAGATTAGGTACCACTTAATCTGGGACTATGTGCAAAAAGGCATAGTGAAGCTACAATATGTACCTAGAGATGAGTAGGTTGTAAGCATCCTCACAAAGGCCTTGATGAAGGGCAAGTTCGTATTCTTTAGGGACAAGTTAGGGGTGGTGCAGAACACATTCCTCACTAAGAGCGAGTGTTAAAATTCTAGACTAGATAGGTGGATTTGCATAGGACTTTGTCCAAGCATGCAAAATATATCTTTAATATTTTACTGATTTTCGACATTTTTTAATTCTTCCTATGTCCGAACTTAGGAAAATCATGATAATTGATTTAATTATTTCTTATTGGCTTTAATACTCAAATTTCTAAAGTTTATAACTTTGGAAATTAATATTTCCATTTGACAAAATAAAAGAAAGTGATAAGATCAACTTTTGGCCTTTGATATTTTATTGAAAATATCAGGGAGGAAATAGGTTATGAGAGAAATATAAATTTTTGGAATGAGTGGATGAAGGATATATTAGATATCACTTCAAGTGAGAGAGAAAATGGCTGATTTGGGTGATAAGAAGGAACATTGAGTAGTTGAGAGAAGGGGCCATATTGTTTAGAGAAAGAGGGGCCATAGCCTAGCTGTACCAAGCAATGAGAGAGGGGTCGAAACCTAGGCTGTGTTTGTAGGAGAAAGAGGCTAATTATTGGGGTTGAATTTCACGTTGGAGGAGAGTTCGAACCCTAGATCAATATTTATTGAAGAAAAGGGCCATACTCTGCTAGAAAGAGTGATTCGAATTTACGAAGGGAACAAAATGATAAATTGATTTATAACAAAAACAAAAAGATACAACAGAACTTGAATTCTATTAATAAAGTGGAAATGTTGAAACTATATACATGCAGAATGAAAACAAACTAGCTGAAATGGTGGTAACTTATCTCTTAGAAGGGATGTGACAGCGACGAGCCCTCGACAAACTGTGTTACAATGAGGCTCAAAGGCCTTTTTATCATAAAGAAACAATGAGAAACCATAAACATCCAAAAAAGTAACACTATGAGATGAAGTGTCAAGAGCCTTTGGGCCCTGATGGGGTAAGTGGGAACATCAATTTCCCAAGGTCATAACTTTGGCATACAATCTCCATTTGGTGTGCATGATTTCTTATTGGAAAGGTTTATCTTAGAGGTACATTTTCCAAACGTCGATGAAGTATACTATTCTCATGGGTTCATTTCCCAAAAAAATTCCATTGAGGGACTCAAAATAACTTTGGAAGTTCAATACCTGAAAATTATAATTTTTTTTTGCCAAAATAGAAAATTGTGCTGTGAGCTAGTGGAATAGGTGGGCGACCACCGATATCCACCTAGACCAGTCCTCCCCCATTAGGAAGCAATGATATCCATTATAATGAGTGTCTTCATGATATGGGGAAACTTCTGTTGAACTTGTCCCGGAATGAGCCACTTGCCTTGGTGTAGGAGTTGGCTTGCTTTGACAACCTGATATAGTTGTATCCTTTGTTGGAAAGTGCTCTTAATTTGTCTTTCCATGATATAATTTGGCATTTTCAATGTAATATGTGCCGAGCTCTATCAATGTTAGTTTCTCTATGATTTCTAATGTGTCCAACAATCGTGGAAAGTATGGCCGACGGTAGTCCACATTGAATAATGGGTGCAGTTAAAGGAAGGGAGGGGGGAACTTAGCTCAAAATAGTTGTCACACATAACCTTGGTGATGGTTTAATGTTCATAGAAAAGTGGTAGAAGCTTCTAATGGGGACCGGCAAGGTGTTCCTTGTGCAAATGGAACCAAACCTTGTCTCCCACTTGAAACTTGTGTGGCACCTAATGTTGATCATGGATTTGTTTGTATTTAGTATTTGATTTTTGAAAGATATCATGGAATTGCTGGTGGATGTGCTAGATTGGTTCAATAAACTTGGTATCTTTGTCATCTTCAGATTCAATATGTGCAAATTTAGCTTATGTAGTTGCAAGGGGTAGTGCTACATTGATGGTACTCAATAGTTGAAATCCTAGGCCCACTTGAAAGGGGCTATGGCCAATTGAGCTATGGAGAAATTTGTTGTAGCTATGCTGAACATAGTGGAGACTCTAATCCAATGTGTGTGGATGCTTGGAGTTGTACATGCACAAAATGTGCTCAGTCATCCTATTGAGAACCTATATCTGGCCATTTATCTGGGGGTGGAAGGAAATTTATTTGGTGAGCTTGGTGTCCAACAATGACTAGAGGCTCGACCATAATGTGCTTAGAACCTAATATCTTGATATAATATGATGGTCTACAATATCCCAAAATGTAACCATGCCCATTCAAATAAGATATTGGAAGTGTCTTCTACTATGATACTCTTCGTGCACATGGTTAGAAAGGCCATCTTAGAAAATCTATCAATGACCACAAACACACAATCATTACCATGCCTGGTAGAAGGAAGGCCAAACATGTAGTCCATAAATATTGATTACCAAGGTTTTTTAGGAGTAGGTAGATTTGTGTATAGGCCTTACTTCTTAATGGCTTGTTTGGAAATGACATAGGTGGTGTAAGGCTTGATATACTTGCCAACATCCTGTCGAAGTTTCGGCCAATAAAAATACTTCTACAATATTGCAATTGTCTTCTCCACACCATAGTTCCCTGCTACTTGGTTGTAATGTGCCTCTGAGATCAGCTTGGCACGCTCACTTGAAGGAACACAAAGGTATCGCAGGTTGCTAAACAATGCATCCTAGAGGTGAAAGTGTGGAACTTTCTTGCATGCCATCAACATATGGTATGTGGCAATGAATTCTGAGTCACTATTGTATAATTGTGGCCACTCAGAGGTCTCATGCCAACAAGAGTTAAGAATTTTGGTTAGTGCTACAACTAGGGGTTGAATAAGGCAGTTTGTGACATGATTGGTGCTACCCTTCTTGTATTTGATGTTAAAATGGAATTATTTCAAGTATGCAAACCATTTTTTATGGCGGTCATTTTATAACTTCCCTTGTGTATTCAATTGAAGAGGCTTATGATCTGTGTGGATGGTTGTCTCCCTCCCCAAAATATAATGTTTCCATTATTGGAAGGCCTACACAATGAAATACATATCCTTATCATAGGTGGGGTATCTCCAGATAGTATCAAAGGGTGTTTCACTGTGATAGGCCATTGCATGTTCTTGTTGAATGAGGATTACATGAATAACATAGTTAGAGTCATATGTTTCAATCTCAAATGAAAATTGCAAGCCAAGAAGGGTGAGGATTGGTGCAGAGCAAAGGTGTAATTTTAATTCATCTAATTTTGTGACTCATACCAGAAAAAAATTATTTTTCTCCATCCTTGGTTACTTGACTTAAGGGCTAAGTGATATAAGAGAACCTTAATAGGAATCTTTGGTAAAAGTTAGAAAGGCATAAGAAGATATGAAGCTTTGTTAGAGTTGTTGGGGATGACCAATCTTGAATGAATTGGATCTTGGCTAGATCCACATGCACTCCTTTCTCATCAATAATGTATCCTAGATATTGGACCTTATGTATGTCGCCATTTTTCTAAGTTAACACATAGCTTGTGCTACCGTAGGGTATGAAGGGCTTGTTGAATATGTTGCAAGTCTTTGGCTTGATTGTTGCTGAAGATGAGGATATCATCCAGATATACAAACACAAAAGAGTTAGTGAAAGGCCATAATATATCATCCATTAACCTCATAAAATTTGTCGGGGCATTCTTTAAACCAAAGGGCATGACCAACTATTCAAAAAGACCTTCCTCAGACTTGAAAGAAGTATTCCACATATCAATTGGTTCTTTTGGGACTTGGTGGTAGCCAAACTTCCCCCTTGATCTAATCAAGAAAGTCATCAATCGAGGGAATCAAGTACCATTTCTTGACTGTGATTTTGTTCAAGGCACGATAAGCAATGCATAGACACTAGGTCCCATATTTCTTTTGCATGAGTACAATTGGGCTTCCACAAGGTGAGGAAGTTGGTAAGATGTGCCCTTTTTGGAGTAGTTCTTAGATCTATTGTTTGATTTCCACATTTTCAAGAAGGGGGCAGTGGTAGACTGGTCCATTGGGTAGATGTGCGCCAAGGGTCATATTGATTGAATGAATGACCTGGCAATGTAGAGGCACCTTAGTGGGTGAGGAGAAGATGTATTTGCATTCTTCCACAACCTGATCCTCTTTCCTTTACTGTGTGGAGGGGCCTTATGTGGAGGCCATGGATGTGGCTACATTCTTATGCTTACTTTGAGAGCAAATTGGGAAGAAAAAAAATTTCCCAGTCTGGGAGATGACCTTACTTCATTTCTTATCAAATATCAAAGAAGTGGAAGTAGGTGGGGCTAACTTCAATATCTTGTATAGTTTTCTTCTCAAAGTAATAATAACACTACAAGGTCTAGACTAATATACAACATGATGCTTCTACAAGTGTCGTTTTCCTAACAAAACATCACATAATACGTTATCCTTTAAAGGCTTGATGTTGTAGGGTAGGTGATGCTGTTGGATGAAATAAAGATCTTGCCCTTGGTAGAGCCACCCGATGGTGTATGGTTGTTGGTGTGGTGTTGTCTGCAGGCCCAATTTCTTAACAAAATTTGGTGAAATGAGGTTATTTTGACACCTGCTATTGATAATGAAACATAGTGGAGCACCCTTCACCCACATTTATGAGTGAATGAGGTGCTCGCCTTCCTTTAGTATTCAAGCTCACTTTTCTGGACCTTGGTGGTGGAGATATTTGCATTGGGTTTTGCATCAATGATATATTTCCCTTGTTAGGTCTGGTTCAGAGTTAAAACCTATGTCTCTTTGAGTCTTTTAGCTCAACCATTAACGACTGGCTTGCATGACATTGATTGTTGTTAAGAGGGGGGTTCTTGTGGAGCTCACACCACCTTTCCATGCCTTTCTTCGTCTTCCCACCACCAATATTTTTTTGTGGCATAGGTTGGTTGTCCTGGGTGGTAGACCCTAGATCTATCCTTTGTTCTACAATTTGGGGATTCCATTTCCCTGATTTTGTTGTGAAGTATCAATAGATCCAAATTCTCACTCCTTTTATTTAAATTTTTTCTTTTTTGATAACATATAAGCTACTGTGCCAAGTGAGGAGATGTCCAGGAACTCCATTTTTTCCTTGATTTATCTATGCAGATAGCCACGGTACTTGAGCACCCAATGTTGCTAAGAGACTTTGATGCGTAGCTTGGTGTGCAAGGTATGAAAGATATTTGTGAAATTTGGCACTGCTTGATCCCTTTCCTATCATAATGTAGTCCATCACATGCACTGGTATTTGTAGCTTCCAAGAGGGTAATATTGTTCCTTAACAACATCCCTCAAAAAATCCCATGTGGGTGTGACTAAAACAATGTGGATTCCTCCATGGCCATTTGTTCACAGTAAATTTCCCACCAATCCTTGACATGGGGGGCAACCTTAAGGAGTTCAAAGGTAATGTTTTCTCTATCAGAGAAATTGTGGACCGAAAAACACCCTTTTAGCAAACTTAACCATTTATCTAAGGCATATATCTAGCCTTCAAATATAGGAATATCAAAATTATCTTGTACGTTAAAGGGGGTGTTGCCTCCAAAGTGGCCACTATATGAAGATGCATCACCTATTGACACCTTTTGAAGGATTTTGAAAAAATTATCCATCGTCTCATTCCTTTTTTTGCTTGAGAGTTTTTCAAGAAATATTTTAATAGGATTTCATGCTCCCTCATATTTCTTTTTTTATGCCATGGGAGGCCGTCGAGGTCAGAGAGGACAGTTCTACAAGGGCTCAAGCAGTTTAAGTCCCAACTCCTTATACCCTGGCCTCCTTGAGGACATCCATAAAAAAATGGATAAAGATCAAACCATTATGACACTACTAATCTGAATTTATAAAGGGAACAAAATGATAAATAACTTTATAACCAAAACACAAAGTTACAACGAAACTGGATTTCTATTAATAAAGGGAAAATGTTGAAACTGTATACATGCTGAATGAAAACAATCTAGCTCAAATAGTTGTAGCTTATCTCTGAGAATAGATGTGATGGCCACGTGCCTTCACTGAACTGTGTTATAATTATGATCAAAGGCCTTTTTATCATAAATAAGCAATGAAAAACCTTGAACATCCAAAAACCTAACCTTGGAGATGAAGCACCAAAGGCTTTTTGGCCCTGATGGGGTAAGTTGGAACAACTTCCTGGTGTTGTAACTTTGGGATACGATCTTTGTTTGGCACACAAGATAACTCTTTGGAAAGGTTTATTCGAGAATTACATTGACCGATTTACCCGAAGAATGTCATTTAGGGTCTAAAAATGGCTCCAAAAGTTTAGGAACTAAAAACTATAGAAAAAAACTACCAAAATATAAAAACTATGTTGTGAGCCAATGGAATAGGTGGGTGGACATTGATTTACACATAGATCAAAGAGGAAATATTTTAGGCCATACCATTTCAAAGGAGAGACGGACGATTTCTATGGCCTTTCTTGGCTATACACTCTTTGGATTTGTTGTTGTAATTATTTCTTGAGTATTTTCTTTGAAGCCTAATAAAATCCCTCTTTGCTGGTTTTTCCCCACACTTGTTTTTCTAGGGTAATAGAATAGAACACTTAAGAAAGTATAGGTGCATATTGACCTTATGACATGAAAATTATGTAATTAATATATATGTACTTATATTCTCCTCCTTTTTCCCTCTTCCTTTTTAAACTTCTTACCACTCCTCGAAAGAACGAGCCATAGTAAAAAATATATAAAGGAGGGAAGTTATGTATACATATCTTCTACTCTATCCAATGAGCTAGGAGTGGACTCTCGAATTAGCATGTGCATTTATTGATTTACTTCATTCTTATCAATGCCATTATTATACATCAATTTGTCCAAAAAATTACAACTCTTTGGCTTTTAGTTGGTCCTTATTTTCTTGGGAGGATGAACTCAAGCATGGGAAGAAGTATCCCTTACATGTCCTAAAAATTTACATATCTTACACATAAATTCCATCTTCTAACAATCCCAATATATGTGCATTTAATTTTTTTCCATTTGAGAATCATTTTTTTTTGTTAATTTGTTGACTTTAATTACTTCATAAATCAAACATACAAAATAACAACCTTAATGTCGTGGCAAACCACAAGAGAAACTAGACCATCAACAATACAGATGTTGTAAGGTTTGCCTTTCTATCAAAATTACCCAATATAATGGTGCTACATAACTAACTCTAAAAAATGACAGTGGGTTTTCCATGGTGGCATGTAGATTTCAAAAATAAAACTTGGGTATAGAAGATTGTCCACAATTGTATAACATATAAAATAGTAAATTTCAATTCATAAAACATAGACATAAAAAATATGATATACTTCGGGCGTCATCCTTCATTGGAAGAGGTTGTAGGAGCGAGATCTTGAGTGCTTGGTCCTGGTGATGTTTTCCTCCCACATCGAAGATACATTTCTATATGTGCTAATCGAGTGTCCATATTAACCAGACAAGATTGCAAATGCTTCTAAACTCACTGAATCTCATTGAGATGGACAATTATCTCAGTGTGATCCTCTTGATTATCTTGAATGACTCTTCCTAGTATCATTTTAATTTGCTAGTATAGAGTTATAGAGTGGAAATACTAATTCCTACAGCCCCTGGTGTCCCCTGGATATGGAACCCACTCATCAACAATGGCCTAAATCTCAGAGTTAGAATGGGTGTTCATATCATGAACAACTCAAGCTTCAAATAACCAAATTTTGTCTTGAAATTTTGAGGGGGGGTGGGTGGAGGTGTAGTCACATGGTGGAGGTAAGAAGTAATTTGGGCTTGCGACATAGCTTAGGGCTTGCTAGAGAGGCTACAACCACTTGAGCCGCATTTTAACTGCATATGTTGTTGAGGCATGGTTATAATGAGGCAAGTGAACCCAATTGGCGGAGCCCCAAGAGATAGAATATGTTTGGGGGATTGGAAATGAAAGTGAGGCCAATGCACATGATGCAGAATGGAGAAATTTTGGGATAGGGGTGGTAGGCAAGCCAAAGGAAAGAGTAGTGATAGGCCACCTCTCTCCTAGATATCACACTAAGCCTTCCCTAAAGACTCTTGAACTAAGAATTTTTTTTTATATAACTATAGCTAAAAGACTAACTAAAAAAGGTTCAAAGTAGAGGTACCCGTGGAATTTTTGGAATCGATCTCCTGAAAACACTAGGAGAGTTCTAGTACAGGTCATCCCACCAACGAATTTACGAGTTGCCAGCATGTAACCCCACCAATATTTAGAAGTTGTAGAGAGTCCAACTAGTGAAATGGAGGGAAGGGTGGAAGTCTAGACCAAGAGAGCCTAAAACTTCCACTATGGTTAAACCATTACTATAGGCACCACGAAGGAAAATTCCCATAAGTAGCTCAATAACAAAACATTGACATTAGATATCAACAATTGCCCCCCATCAATTCTAGGAAGTTGAGGAGGTCTCATATGCTTCTATATTAATGCTTTGCATTTTCATTCTGTGTTGGCGTGTGTGACTCCATGGGAGTTGTTGGCCATGCCACCCCCCTCTTTAATGCTTCTGGTGACGGCGGGGTGGAAATTCCACTCCCCTCATTCCTTGGCACACATTTCAACACCCCCATTGGGGTCATTTAAGAATCATTATTCCAGGGATATCATTACTAATTTTTATCTTAACAAAAATATAAGAATATGTGCACAATCCTACTACAACTCTCTTAATACAATTCACTGTCACACATTTCAACACCCCCATTGGGATCATTTAAGAATCACTATTCTAGGGATATTGTTACTAATTTTTATCTTAACAAAAATATAAGAATATGTGCACAATCCTACTACAACTCTCTTAAGGCAATTTTTAATACGTTTTCACAAAAGTATAATGAAAAATTGGGAAGGAAAAAAAATACTTTCATTATAGTAACTAAGATTTAGGAGCCAAGGTGTTACAAAAAGTTCTACACTTCCCTAAAACAAAGCACCCTTCTCAAACTCTCTTTGATAAACAACATGATCATAAAATTGAACAATAAAGAAACCTTTAGGGCATAGAGAGATATCACATTGCTTTTGTTACATATGTTGTAATTGATGTTAAACTCTAGTAGCATGAGAGCTTGATGTCAAGTTCAAGGCGAGCATGTTGAGTTTTCATGTATGATGCTTATGTTGTCATCTGGTTGTTGGTTGAGTAGCCCGTCTTATTGAGATGTTTAGCGGTAACTTCCTCAAAAGCACATGAAAAAGTGTTTGGTTAGATAATTCCCTCATAGAACTTTCCAAAAATATATGGCACTTGACCTAACTACCAAGGAATGAAGAGAAAAATCAATTTGATGTGTTGCAGTTCAAGCAAGGTTCCCACTGGTCATGGTTCTAGCATGGATCCCCCATTGGACCTGCGCCAAAGTTGAAAGAAGCTCCGGAGGATGGGCGAAGGCTAGCGAGTGGTGGAGCATTATCTCGTGCATCTGTAATATAATAAACAACAATCTTAGTATTATGTTTAATGTTAAACTAATGATGCATTCTACATTGAATGATTACAAAATTTACATTCCCCTAATCAAACTTTCAAGGAACAATGCTAATGTAACGGTAGGTGTTTATTTATTTTTCCCTTATAATTACTTTCAAGCATTTTGGTTGTAACTATATGTGTAGTTGGTTGATAATGTCTTTCAATGCTAATAAGGTTTACTACAGTTGAAATCCATGTTCTTCTCCATGAATTTAAAATATATCAAGATTACATTTAAGAAATTAGTGAAAATATTATATCTCATTTACTCACTAAATTTTAAAATTTGATGCCATTATTAGTGACAACATTGCTAAACTCCTAGTCATTTTTTGTCTCTTTAAACATCAAATAAAATATTATTAAAGTGAATAAGCACTATAATTTAAGCAATACTATTATCATATTTCAGTGTTCACATTTTGGCATGAGAAAGAATAATTAAATCCAAATTGAAAGAATTAACTATATTTTCTTATGTTTTCAAGCTTATTAAAACTTTTGGATATAATGGAGAAGCATGTACAGAAGATGGATTCATTCTCTTATTATAACGATATAGGAAATTAATCCAATAAAACTTGAACAAGATAAGGCAAGCATGACTTTCTCATGATAGGCTTTTTCTAGAATTTGTATAGCATTATGGAGGTGAAAAATAATAAAATGGACCTAAATCCCTCTCCTACCATGAACTAAAATTTGTTATCATATTTTGAAAGAGTGACTAGTTAAAGAAGTTGAATTTCAAAAAGAAGTGACTAGAAAGGATTGTGCACACTGAATTATAGCTTATGAATAAATCAAAGAGTTTAATTAAATAAAAAAAACATCTCAAAGGATTCACCATTACACAAAAATACATGCCAAATAATTCAAGTCAAAACAAAGGAAAACAATTTATGAAATACACAAAATCTTCCTTTTTCTACAAAATAAAGAAACTCCCATGCATCTGTTCTTCGAATCACAAAAGGTATCTTAGAGAATTAGAAAGTTGAATGAATCATAACTTTATCATGAGTCAAACGCATTGATAAGATACTCTTTATCCACCAAAATGCACCTACATAGTTATAATATTATTGCTCGAGAAGCTTGGTGTTATGTCTAGTCAAAGTAATATAAAGGCTCAAACTTAAAATAGTTCTGAAGAACTATAGCTTGCTCAAAGAATCACGACCTTCAAACGTAGCGAAATTAGTCTATTTGTTAAAGATATTTATAGGAGCTAAAAAAAGGAAAATCAAAATATTAGCAAGGTTAAATATTCCATAAATGACACGTAGGAATTAATTAATCATGTTGCTTACAAAAATATTCAAACTTGTGGCACAAAAATATATTCAAGAAAAAAGTAACCAAACTTCTTGTAAGCGAGCAAAATCTTATGTGGTAGATATAGATAATAAATTTTAGTTACAACACCTAAATTTGCTAGTGTTCCTACTTTAAATTCACCACAACAATATAAATGTTCAATGAATCTTAACTAGAATGAATAACGCTATATACTTTTAAAAGATAGGACTTTAACTTTAATTTGGTGATTAATTAATGATGGGTTTCAATAGTGGCTATGGAAAAAATTCCTAGTATCAAAATCACTAGTGAGATACTTATCTAAAAATATATTATTTAAAGATCCCAATGCAACCATCAACAAATCCATGGATGTTGTAGGCTCAACACTTACACGGGTTCTCTAGGAAATATTTCCAATAACACAACATAACATCTTGAGCATGAAAATATAGTCTATGGCTTAAAAAGTTATGCACATAACACATTATTGTAAGTTAAATATCCATACACCATTACCACCAATTAACCATTCAAGCTTAGAAAGTGCACCATCAATACACTAATATGAACAAATAGAATGAATTATCTTTCTCAATATTAAGAATAAAATCAATAATGATAACCATTGCTACATCATGAGATGCAACACATGATGTAGAATGACCAAGCACATTTACCATTGTCTCCTTATTAATACCAAGAAACCAAAATAAGAGATGATACAAACATTTTTTTCAAATCTTGTTTCTAGGACCGATGTTAATGCTAGAGTAATGTTTTGTTTATTAACATCAATATAAAGAGGATGCATCTCTTACTCACATTTATAAACAAAAAATTTCTTACATTCCAATTCCATAGTTATTTTTTATTGAAAACTTCAACAAATGAATTTGATAAAGGAAAAAAAATACCATCACCTTAATAAATAAACTTGTATTAATTACTTCATTCCTAAAAATAGTCAAGCAATTGTCAAATGGAAAACATTAATGATATGAAACCTTTTATCATGCATGTGAAAGTAACCCAAACCTTCTTCATTACATTGCCAACATCAAATAAGATATCAAATGGAATATATGATTAAGATATAGTCAAAAAAATCAAATCCAATCATAACATATCACGACAACAATGCAATAAGAGATATATACACCACATCAATCACAAGTATTCCATAATTGACCTTTTCCTATTACATCAACCACCCAAAATACATGATGAATCATGCAAACTCCAAACAAATTATCTTGCCATAAAAATCATAATCAAAAGTGTTTATTAAGGATAGTAGTGAACCCAAGGTCAACCATTAAGCTAGTAATATAGCTAAGTAACTCATGAAGGGTAGGTCATAGTGTGAGAAATCATTCTACAATTCCAGAGAAAAAAAAGAAAAAGAAAAAAAAGAAAAAGACTTTTTCTAGATAGTGACCTGATGTAATAGATCCAAATATGAAACCTTTAGGAAGAATTGTAATGATTTCAAATTAAGGTGCATATACCATTTGAGTGATCAACATTTAGCAATTCTATAGGGATATATTTGTTATGGATATTCAATAAATAATAATCTCTTGTTAATCAAATTTAGCTATATAATTTTGAATTATTGGAGTAATGAAGAACCATAAATCAAGTAAAGAGGAAAACCATTATGGTGTCACAACAAGTTTTTGTGATTAAATAATTTAGCTATAAGGGATAGCATAGATGTTTTTCATGGCCAAGACAAAGTAGGCTGCTTATAAGATACTCCCATAAGTTCTGGGATGATGATTTTTAGTTGGAGTCAAAATTATATTGAGGGAGGGGTGGCGGCGGGGGGCTGTGGTGTGAATCCATATAATATTTTTTTTTCACTTATTTAAACATTTGAACATCATAAAACATCAGTCTCATAAATTGATAAAGAAACACAAGATATATGTGGAAACACTTATGGAAGAAAACCACAAAACTTCTTTATATGAAATATCTTGTAGGAACCATCCTATAGGAGCCACCAATCCCCTCTTATTATTTTTATGCACAAACCTGTAGGAGACACCAATCCCCTCTGTTGCTTTGTAGCCATGAACCAATAGGAGACACCAATCCCCTTTGCTGCTTTGTAGGCACAAATCTACAAGAGACGCCAATCCCCTCTACTGCAATATTTGTACGCACCAACCTACTTCACTATATCTACTTTCTTCTTCACAATGCCTATTAGTTGCTTTTGCTTTCACCAAGTTTACATGTTGCTTCTTCCTTCATCAGGTCCACTTTTCTCAAAACTTGTTGGTTTTGGCTTCTTCCTAAGAACAAGATTGAATAACATGCCATGTATTGAGTTTTAAAAATATAGTCTTGAAATTTCTATCACTAATACCTAGATATATCTTCTTTGTCTCATCCATATTTCATAATTTGAGACATCTTAGAAAGAGAATTATAGAAAAATACCAAGTTGACCTATTTAAAACATGTTTTAGGAACATTTAGGAACACTAATTTTCGTAGATCATATCTTTGAAGTTATAGTGAAACAAGATATGGAATTTATATGATATATACCTTCAAACATCTTTCCTATCTCCTCCTTATTTCAAAATATAGAATATCACTAAAAGAAAGTTATAGTGAAAATAATAAGTTGGCATGTTTGTAGCATGTTTCAAGAGCATTCAAGAACACTAGCTTTCTTAGATCACATATATGACATTATAGTGAAAAAAGGTTTTAAATCTATATCAAATATATCTTAAGGTCGCTTCTCTATCTCCTCCATATTTCACAATATAAAATATCATAGAAATGTGGTTATAATGAAAATACCAAGTTGACTTGTTTGAAGCATGTTTTAGGAGCATTCAGGAAGCTTAACTTTATCAGAGCATATCTATAAAATTATAGATAAAAAAGGTTTAAAACTTGAATCACATGTACATTACAGTATTCTATTTGTATCTTTCATTTTTCATAGTCTAAAACATCCCTGAACAAAATTTATAGAGAAAGTTCCAAGTTGAACTATTAGAAGCAGATTTCAGGAGCATTCAGGAAGCCTAACTTCCTCAAAGCATATCTCTGAAATTTTAGCGAACCAAGGTTTGAAATTTGAACCATAGTTACATGACAATATTCTATCTATATCCTCCAAGTTTCATGGTCTTAAATATCCTAGAAGAAATAGAAAATTTTTGAAGATGACTCGTTCAACCCATAAATCACATTTTTGCATCCATCTTTCAAATCCAATAATCACTCAAAAAATATCCATCTCATTTTCTGAATCTCATATATCTTCTTACTTGGATACCTTTCAAATGAAATCATATATCCTTTGTTTTTAGTGTTTCTAATTTCACTTATGGGGTCAACTTATAAAATTGGTTGGGTATGCTTGCTTGTACTTTCTAGTTGGGTCATATTGATAAAACATTTCATATCTCCTCATTCCAATGGAGTTAGAGGGAGTGCCATATACCGTTGTGTTGTGGCCACAACTATCACCCCATTAAAACATGCTTTGATAGCCAATTTTAAATGGGTCCCCTTGAAGCTGGATTTTTCACTTTCCCGAATGATCTGCTTTCATCTCATAAACTCTAACTCTATGCCGGGTTAACCCTTCAATCCTTATTGGTCAAGACCTCTCCTTGAAAATATCTCTACAACATGATTTATTTATAACTTGCACTCTCGTTCCCTCTTCAGACCTCCCTTAATCCTCATAAGTGTCTCTAGCAAAATAGGTATGCATATATAATCGCCCCCATCCTTACCATGGTTGTTCGTGCACTTAACACACAAAAACCTCTATCGCACCTCATTCGCCTTCGTAACTCTTTATGGCCGAAGTGCTTCGCAAAGCATACATGAATCATCCCTTTTCGCTCATCACACTTCGCCTTGATCAAAGGTGAAGGCTGGTTTATCATGAATGAATAAGAGCGATGCGTGTAAGTCCCCCACCGCATCGCAAATTGCTAAACGGCCAAGCCCCAAAGCTATATACAAAGGGCGCATAAATATGCTAGACCTGACGGCCATATTAACAGAAATATATTATGTTTCGGGTTTGGGACCCCTTGCTCATCGCTATTGGCAGGGTCTGGAATCCATGTATATGGTGCACCATAACCACCCGAACCTGCTGATGATTATAAAACTGGGCACATTAATTTTCAAGTCAGGCCTTATGGCTGGATACACAGGTTTTTCACTTACATCCATGTGTTTCGGGAAAAGCATTGTAGTCGGGGTTTTCCAAATGGAAGGCGAACATTGCAGACCCAAAGGGATTTATGAACCTTAACATATATGTGTTTCGAGTTCGCAGCCCCATCGCATATCGGCGGGAGCCCGGGTCTTATGCACATATGCATCGTGATCTGATGATGTTATCAATTATATTTCATATATGTTTCGGATCCGAGGCTATATCGTGCATCGCCATCGGCCTTGACACAAAGCTTATATATGTAGCACACCTCTATCTGCTGGACTCGCTGACAATTGTGAATCTGGGCATAAAATATTTCAAGTCTGGCCTAAAAGCCAGACTCAGGTTTCCATGTGTATTTCTTTGTTTTCAAAAGATATTGAGGGCGGGGATATTTCAAAGGAAATCCTACAGGGGTGATGTTGCGTGTAATGTGCCATTGGGATGTGCCATTGCAACTCGTTCGCGGCACGATTTTTGGCTAAACCAGGGACCATTTTCTTTTACGATAGATCCTTTGATTTCGCAGCACCTTATCATTCTTTTGAAGTTTTGATGATAACGAAAGATATTCTTAAGCATTTCTATCATATTTTATAATCACAGCTAATATGAATTATCTCTGCAGGCGAGTTTGAGTGGATCTGACTGCAGATAAAGGCGTTGTCTGTCAGGATGACACCTCCGCACCACCGGTGTCGGTATTGCAAAACACACTTTGCTAAAGGGGAGACTGACCATGATAATGCATAACAGAGGCGCTCTTGTAGTTCAGTGGAAGCATTTAGGACAACGCTAATCCACCAAGACATCATCATCACAAGATACATTACGAAGCATGCCAGATGTGGGGATGATGGGAGAATCTTCAGTGTCTTTCAAAGAAAAGACAGAGGATGATATCCACTCCTCACAGGTGCTCAAAAATGATACACAGTCCTCCCTTACTCCAAGGAGATCCATCCATTTCCCCAGGAAGGAGAACGCTCCACCAAGGGTGACCTTAGCCTGTCAGCAGTTTCACCAACCTTTCACATCTGTATATACTAATATGTGTAACAACAAGAGGGAACTGAAAGGTCATGGAAGGCCGAGGGTCGTTCACGGCCGCATAAGTATTACCATCGAAGGAAGGATGAGGGATTTTTGGCTTGGAGAAGAACAATTTTGATTTATTGTGAATAAAGGGGACCGTTTGGTTCAAGGAGGAGCCATAGTTTCAGATTCATTGTATTGTTTTGGATCAAAGTGTTATTACTAACATGAATGTAAATGCGATTTGTATTTATGCATATTGATTACTTACATTTCACTATTAGTCTTGTTAAATTGAATGCGATTTAGTTTCATGGTTAACTTGTGAATGATCTATGATTTGAAACTAAGTTAAACATCAGTTGCAAGTTTAATTTCATAAAAGAATGTTGATTCCTATATGAGTGATTGGATTGCAATTTAGCTTTAATACAGTGTTGTCTAGCTGTGAATTCAGTGATTGATTCATTTGGACTTGAATCTATACATGATGTTTAATCTTCTTTATCATGCTCTTGCCGAACATATATATGATGTTTAAACCTCTGTATTATGCTTCTGCAGGATAGATTAGGATAACTAGGACTAGATTAGAGTAGTTAGAAGTAGTATAGATAGGATTTAATACATAGGGGTTAGCTGTTTTATCTTTTTTGATTTAATTGAAGTCTTCCTCTCGGAAGAAATCTTTCGACATGTTCAAACAATTTACGGGGTCCCTTAAAACCTGTCGTTCTAGCCACTCTAAATGAAAGTAGGTCTAATTGGGGCTTGCGATTGGGTTAGCTCCCCTTGTTGGCATTGTGCACATTCACCATGTCAAAAAATTGGTGCTAGAAGGAGGGCCTGAACCACCCTCTCAAGCTTTTCAAGATTTCATCTATAGGTGCCACGCATGATTCAAAAGGATTAATGTATGGATCATAAAGGTCGGAGAGATCCTGCCACACATTTGAAAGAGCCTCATTTTGAAGAAACAGAGACCCCTCTAAGCCCTGTATCTGGGTCACCCAAGGAAGAGAGACTATGGGAGTATCCTGTCACTCAGGAATAACCTGTCAGAGCACTTACTCGGGCTTACACTCATTCTCTCTCTCATCTTCCCATATTTCGCTCTTTACCTCCAACAACTAAGAGAAAGCCAAGGATCTTTACCTTGAGCGAAGATACATCTAAAACCACTTCTCTCAAAGACATTGTGCTAGAACCCTTGCAAAGCATTGACACCCCTTGGAAAGAAATTCCTGAGGATTCACCTTCTAAAGGTAACTCCTCACTTGATTTTGAGAATCCTAATGGAGAAGCCTCCAACCAAAACTTCCCTGTCCATAGTGTGGCCAACGTTCCCCCTTTAGGTGGAAATCAATGTCCACCTCCTCCTCCGGGTGGGAATCAACCTCCACCTCCTCCTCTAGGTGGGAATCAACCCCCACCTCCTCTAGGAGCACTCCCTCCCTGGCTTGCACATGATGTTGTAGCGGAAACTGGGCAATAGCACCCCTTACCCAAAAACATAGAAAGAGTGTTACCCAATTTCGACCCTGAGCGGGGAGATATCGTTGATAACCATATTCTCTCTTTCTTCATAACCTTGCACAGGTTGGGGGTCACTGATAAAGATGTGGTGTGCTGCCCATTCTCTTTTACTTTGACTGGTGCAGCCTCCACATGGTATTTCAATCTGAGAATAGGGTTGATTACCTCTTGCGATGCTTTTTAGCAGGCCTTTTTGGACAAGTTTGGTGATCACAAAACACCTGCGGCCTTAGTTTTAGAATTATCCCGCCTCAAAATGGAAAGAAAGGAGAAAGTTAAGGATTTTAACATCCGGTTCAACACCTTGTTCAATAGAATCCCAGCCACCGGCAGACCTATGGAAGAGGTGCTAATGGAATTCTATATCTCTTCTCTCCCCGTCTCTACAACGATGTGGGTTAAAAGGAGTAATGTGCAAACCTTACAAGGTGCTATCAATGAATCGGTGAAAGTTGAAAATGAAATGATCAACCTCACAACATGCCACCCTACAACTGGAGAAAAGACAGCCTCTCAGACATCCAAGAAGAATAATGGAAATGATAACAAAGGGGCTGAAACTAAAGAAAAGGACACCACGTATGTGGAAGGGTTGCATCGGATCATTAAGAAACTTACGAACACAGTCATTGATATGAAAAAGAGTCATGGAGAGAGTACTACTGGTAATGGAGGAGACTATAACAACAGAAAGCCCTTCAAGCATTTTTATCGTAAGAAAATAGAAGGTGGTCATGGTCAACTTGCGCTGCCTACTCCACCAAATGAAGGGGCTTTAAACACAAAAGAGTTGGCTCTTATTGGATCGCTCCTTAATAAAGAAGAACTTGTACTGGAGCTCGAACCAGAACAAGGAGACGAGGAGGACTACCAAGTAGAAGAATCCTCAGATGAGGAAACCCATATTAATGTGCTATGGGATTTCCATAGTGACGAGAATGACGACAAAGTAGATAACATTGCAGAAATCAACACTAATGAAATCCACACGCGAAGTAAAGGGTTGCTCCCAGATACGACAAAGCCCTTAGACTGAACAAAGCAATATGTTCGCCCTATGAAAGCATTCACTCCCAGAGTTCCTGTCGAGAATAGTAGACCTGGCGGTCAATCCAAGAATGCCCTTGTTGCAAGTCACCCAGAGAAAGAAAATGCATATCCCACTGCAATAAAGGCTGCTCAAGACGGTAAACTCCCATCTAAGAATGGAAAAACAGGTATGTTTACTCTGCCATATCCTATTTATAACATTGATTACAACATTGTGGATGATCTCAAGAAGTCTAGGGCTAATATCACATATTTTGACTTGTTGAAATTAACGCAGCAAAGAGATTTGCTGCTGGAAGCTATGAATGAGCAGAACTGCAAAACCCCCACCACCGCAAGCACCCAAACCAAGAAGCCAATGTCCAAACCTATTAGTACAACTAGCGCAGCCCAAATACCATCAGCTATGTAGGCCACGTTGTCTAAAATGAATCGAAAGCCCCAAGATGTCAGTGCAACCATGATAGGGAGGAAATCAAAATCTATGACTCCACCCTTCCTTATCACATTCGAAATATTCTACATGAATGTGCATAATTGCTTGGTAGACTGGCGCCTCATCCATTGTTATGCCTCACACTATTGCTAAGAGACTTCAGGCAATACCCAATAAAAGTGAAACTCGAATTATGCAGTTGGACAGAACGAATGTGAGAGTTATTGGGGAGCTGAAAGATGTGTTGATTCGGATGGCTGCCAAGCCTCAATACACTTAAGTCATTGATATAGTGGTAGTGGATATACCTGAGGCTTATGGGATGCTGCTTAGTAGGGGCTGGTCATCAAATCTAAATGTATGTTTCTCAACTGATTGGTCCCATATTTTGTTGCCTCAGAGGGGAAAAAGTGATATGCTGAGAGTGGACCGGGAAATATACATGAAGTATGTGGTAACGAAACCAAACAGCCCCAATGAACCTGTAATGTTCTATAAATCTATCCTTGAGAATTACAGTTCTAATGTTTATGCCACGGAAACCTATTTCAGGGAGTGCCATGCAGAAACAGCTAGGAAGACTTTGACAAACACACAATTGGAAGAAAGAATTAAACACCCCCATAATCCAACTGATGAATTACCTTGTATTATAGTAGATGATAGGACTAATTTCATAGGAAGTAGTTCTTTTAGCGTAACATTAGAGTTTATTTTTGGGACACTTCACTTTGATGACTCTAACTATCTTGAAAGTGCAGGCGCTGGGAGCATTTTCACTGTCCCACTAGGGAAACAACGCCTGATGGCCAGTCGGTTGGAATGCACACACACCAGTAACACAATAGAACAAGAAGGCTTGATGAAAGGCTTGAGAAGAGCTATTAAAAGGAATATAAAAAATCTCAGAGTTTTTGATGACCCACAAATAATGGTGAACCAGGTAAAGAAAAGGATACACTACAGTCCGCCACACCTAGTGAGGTACCAACATGAGGTATGGAGTTTAATTGGCAATTTCGATTCATTCAATGTCACATACATACCTTGAAAGTATAACCATGATGCCGATTTGATGGCTGCTATGGCTGTGAAACTTTTGCGTAATATTAGATTAAATAGGAATAAATTTAACGTTGAATTGATTTTTAGATCATTCGTAACTGATAACATCTCAAATTGGCAGGTGTTTGAAGGTGATAATCAAATCTGTGAGTTCCTACATTGCGAAAGAACACTCGGAAACATAGCCATTAACAAAAACGAGCATGAAAAACTTATAAAAGGAAGTGAAGATGAGGTGATATCTTTCATCGAGAAATTTATTTACTTTTCATCTCTCATGAGTGAGCCAACAGGTAAGCACACAAAATTACAACACTCGTGGCAGAGACCATTCCAAGTTGTGGAAAAAATTGGTCATGGAATTTACAGATTGAAAACCTTACAGGGAGAAACTGAAAAACTCCTTGTTAATGGCCAACATCTCAAGAGATACTTCCAGTAGCCACCACATGGTGGTTACCCCCTGAGTAGGTTAGAGTTCATTTTATTTTATTGTTAGTGTAGTTGTATTCCTATCCTTTCTTTTGTTTTCTGCAAAGTCCATTTTCTTACTGTTTTAAATCACATTCCTTTTCAGCCAGCTGATGGTGGTCCTCTAGTCTCGTTATACCTTTTAGAATTGCCCTCATTCACCACTCTCGGCCTTTCCCTTCCGCATTAACTTGCTGATCATTTTGCTATTCCTGAATCCATCATTCCACTGCCAATCAAACAAACTTTCTATCAGCCCATGAGCACTTGAGAATCAGCAGTGGAATGTAAACCGAAACCCATCATGGGCATCTGTTGGGAACTATGTGAGATCTGTTGATAACTTGGATATCTGGAGCATGTAAAGACATCTGTATAAAACAAAAAATGTGTAACTATAGCTGGACTGGCATGGAGGAACGCTGCATTTAAATAAATCCCACTCAGACCTAGCCTATACTTGCTTGTAAGGTTTACAGTCATTCTCCATTGGTCCCATCCACCACACTAAATGGTCCAATACCTATTACTCACAAGTAAACCTCCTTTCATGGACTAAGCTCACTGTCTCATACCCTGTGGCAAATCTAATTGTGCTCTAGTCCTTGTACCTGAAACTGGAAGGACTTATCTAAAATAAAATGAAACGTCAAGTCCTTGTGCCAATCTGGAAGGACAGTTTGTTTGGGAAGACAGTTAGAGTAAGGATTGTTGCTGGGCTCAGAGTACCGGTTGACATAGAAAGCCCAACCTTGCTTAAGTGGTTTAAAAATATGGCATGATCCATGACTGCGCCCCATTCAATCAATGAAAGTATAGCACTGAAATTCTCATATAAAGTGCAAGATAAACTTGTCTACATCAAGCTTGATGAGCAATAAAGAGCTGAGGGACACGCCTAAACAAGCATGTACAAACCAATGACGGCCCCAAAGGGATTTTTGAAAGTGAGAAACAGGTAAAGGAAGCTCAATAAGCCCCATAATACTGCCATTGGAGAATGCCTATCAAAATCATATCAGCAAGTAGAAGTTATTTGTCTCTATCCCTCTTGAAATAATTAATGTTTGAGTGGAACCCATGCTTGTCCATATATATAGTTTGCATTTCAAGTTTATCTTAACATCCTGATGTTTTATTGATCTGAAGGTTATTTGGAAATAGAGATAACTGGTTCGCCCAACGGTTCGCCATTTGTTGTGGCCACAACTATCACTCCATTAAACATGCTTTGATATCCAATTTTAAATGGGTCCCCTTGAAGCTGGATTTTTCACTTCCCCGAATGATCTGCTTTCATCTCATAAAATCTAACTCCATGCCGGGTTAACCCTTCAATTCTTAATGGTCAAGACCTCCCCTTGAAAATATCTCTGCAGCATGATTTTTTTATAACATGCACTCTTATTCCCTCTTCAGACCTCCCTCAATCCTCATAAGTGTCTCTGGCAAAATAGGCTTGCATATATAATCGCCCCCATCCTTACTATGGCCGTTCATGCACTTAATGCACAAAACCCTCTATCACACCTCATTCGCCTTCGTAACTCTTTATGGCCGAAGTGCTTCGCAAAGCATACATGAATCATCCCTTTTTGCTCATCGCACTTCGCCTTGATCAAAGGCGAATATTGGTTTATCATGAATGAATAAGAGCGATGCGAGTAAATCCCCCACCAAATCACAAATCGCTAAAGGGCCAAGCCCCAAAGCTATATATAAAGGGCGCATAAACATTATGGACCCGACGACCATATTGACAGAAATATATTATGTTTCGGGTCCGAGACCCATCTCTCATCATTATTTGCGGGGTCCGGAATCCATGTATATGGCGCACCATAACCACTCGGACTCGTCGATGATTATAAAATCATGTGCATTAATTTTCAAGTCCGGCCTTATGGCCGAATACACAGGTTTTTTGCTTACATCCTTGTGTTTCAGGAAAAGCATTGTAGTTGGGGTTTTCCAAATGGAAGGGTAACATTGTAGACCCAAAGTGATTTATGAACCTTAACATATATGTGTTTTGGGTTCGCAGCCTCATCGCATATCACATATCGGCGAGAGCCTGGGTCTTAGGCACATACGCATCGCGATCAGCCAGACCCGCCGGTGTTATCAATTATATTTCATATATGTTTCGGATCTGGGGCGATATCGCACATCGCCATCGGCCTTGACCCAAATCTTATATATATAGCGCGCCTCTGTTTGTCGGACCCGTCGACAATTGTGAATCTCGGTATATAATATTTCAAGTCCGGCCTAAAAGCCAGACTCGGGTTTCTGTGTGTATTTCTTTGTTTTCAATATATATTGAGGGGGGGCTCTTTCAAAGGAAATCCTACAGGGGTGATGTTGCATGTAATGTGCCGTAGGGATGTGCCATTGTGACTCGTTCGCGATTTTTGGCTAAACCAGGGGCCATTTTCTTTTACGATAGCTCCTTTTATGTTGCAGCACCTTATCATTCTTTTGAAGTTTCGATGATAGCGAAAGATGTTCTTAAGTGTTTCTATCATATTTTATAATCACCGCTAATATGAATTATCTTTATAGGCGAGTTTGAGTGGATCCGGTTGCAGATGAAGGCATTGTATGTCAAGATGACACCTCCGCGCCACTGGTGTCAGTATTGCAAAACACACTTTGCTAAAGGGGAGACCGACCACCATAATGCATAATGAAGGCACTCCTGTAGTTCAGTGGAAGCGTTCAGGACAACACTAATCCACCAAGACGTCATCATCGTAAGATACATTATGAAGCATGCCAGATGTGGGGATGATGGGAGAATCTTCAGTTTCTTTCAAAGAAAAGACAGAGGATGATATCCACTCCTCACAGGTGCTCAGAAATTATACACAATCCTCCCTTGCTCCAAGGAGATCCATCCATTTCCCCAGGAAGGAGAAAGCTCCACCAAGGGTGACCTCAGCCTGTCAGTAGTTTCACCAACCTTTCGCATCTGTACATACTAATATGTGTAATGACAAGAGGGAACTGAAAGGTCATGGAAGGCTGAGGGTTGTTCACAACCGCATAAATATTACCTCCAAAGGAAGGATGAGGGATTTTTGGCTTGGAGAAGAACAATTTT
Source organism: Pinus taeda (assembly GCA_000404065.3). Classification (NCBI taxonomy): domain Eukaryota; kingdom Viridiplantae; phylum Streptophyta; class Pinopsida; order Pinales; family Pinaceae; genus Pinus; species Pinus taeda. The sequence goes on along the minus strand of APFE030470097.1, from coordinate 35,571 downwards.
GATTTATTGTGAATAAAGGGGACTGTTTGGTTTAAGGAGGAGCCATAGTTTCAGATTCATTGTATTGTTTTGGATCAGAGTGTTATTACTGGCATGAATGTAAATGTGATTTGTATTTATGCATATTGATGACTTACAGTTCACTATTAGTCTTGTTAAATTCAATGTGATTCAGTTTCATGGTTAACTTGTGAATGATCTCTAATTTGAAACTAAGTTAAACATCAGTTGCAAGTTTAATTTCATAAAAGAATGTGGATTCCTATATGAGTGATTGGATTGCAATTTAGCTTTAATACAGTGTTGTCCAGCTGTGAATTCAGCGATTGATTCATTTGGACTTGAATCTATACATGATGTTTAATCTTCTTTATCACGCTCCTACCGAACATACATATGATGTTTAAACCTATGTATTATGCTTCTGCAAGATATATTAGGATAACTAGGACTATATTAGAGTAGTTAGAAGCAATATAGACAAGATTTAATACATAGAGGTGAGCTGTTTTATCTTTGTTGATTTAATTGAAGTCTTCCTCCCGAAAGCAATCTTTTGACATGTTCAAACAGTTTACGGGGTCCCTTAAAACCCGTCGGAGCTAGCCATTCCAAACGAAAGCAGGTCTAATTGGGGCTTGCGATCAGGTTAGTTCCCCTTGTTGGCATTGTGCACATTCGCCATGTCAACACATTGTAAAGGTATCAGAATATTACTTCAAACCATTTATACTATGCTTCCAAAAGATATATGTAATTATAGTAAAACGATATTCAAAGTTAAGGTATCCAAACTAGGCATTAAAATTCCAAAAACAATATTTCCAACAATATTCATTTTCCAATTTTTATCTTGGACATATGTAGTCTTCCCCTATCTTTGGCATCAATGAGAAAAATATTTCCAACAATATCCCCCTTTGTATTTAATGGTAACCATTAGATAATTTTTTAATAATACTAAAGAACTCCTATTTGCAATTCTCCTTAAGCTTGGAACTTCTCCCCCTTTGACATCAATGGATAAGGAATGCTCCCCCTAAGCTTCTGCTTATCCTTATATGTAGCTCTTCTTCTATCTACAACTTTTATTAATGTTTTTAACTCTTCCTATGCTTAAAACTTCTCTTAGTGACTACAACTGATCCCCTATATACTATCTCTCCTTATGTTTGCATATTATTTTTACTTTTGGCTGAAATTTCTTGCTCTGATATGTCAACAATAAAACAATTACCTTTTTTCTTATTACTTATTTCTACTTTGTTTGAAACTAGGCTCCCATATAAAGGTTGTGTGTATTTGTTCCTACATGTAACATTTATTCTTTTATATCTCTTCTCTTGAGACTGCTACCCTTATATTTGAACTTCCTTCTACTTTTTCCTTTTGGGACTACTTCCCCTGGGCACAATTTAACTCTGATTGCAACTTTCTTCTTTTCCTATAAAGGGATGCTCCCCTTGAAATTATGCTTCTCCTTATTTATGACTCTCCCACTTTGTTTATGTCAAGGGAGATCTTTTTCTTCCCTTGAACTTATGCACTACTGTTAATTTAAATACATCATTTATTTACTTCACTTTGTGCAATCGATTCATATGATGCAACCTTTCCATTTAACCATTCTTCTCCTACAACTCACTCTCAAAGGTTCCCATATTTTTAATGTGACATGAGGTGTTGAAGTCTCTTAGTTCTCTGTTATTGATGAGATCGAAGATATATTACTCCCAAATTTTGTCTTAGACTATTCAAAAGTCTCCATTGGTAGAGTTTCGGTGAATATATCTAGGATATGTTCCTTGGTTGCAATATGTTCTAGATTAACACTTTGTTCAATTACTTGCTCTCTTAAAAATTGTTACTTGATGGGAATGTGTTTCTTGTTTGAATCCATCACAAGGTTCTTTGAAATTTTGATAACACTTGTATTATCGCAGATAATTGATATTGGTTGATCATATTCTACTTTGATATCCTTTAGAGTATTCTTCATCCAACAAATTTGAATACAATATGTTCTTGTTGTAATGTATTCAACTTCAATTTTGGATAAGGATGTTGAGGTTTGTTTCTTTGTCAATCATGATACTAGAAAATTTCCCAAAAATAATGCTCCTTCACTGATGCTTTTCCTTTCATCTACTCTTCTTTCCCAATATGCATGTAATAAGGGCGAAAATGAATTGTAAATTTTCACAATAGTCTCATTAAAATTTATAGGATAGCTGCTCACATAACCATTTCTTGAGAATTTATATGATTCCCTACTCCTATTCCTCATATAGTAATTTCTTAGATATGCTTTGCAATCCATTTCCTTATGACCAAAATTCTTGTATAAAAAGAAATATCCATAAAAAAAATGTTATACCCGGACGTAAGAAACCTTCCTAGGGGAATTGCTTTTATAAATTCATTCCTAATATTTGATTGATATTCACTTCCTTTTCTAGTGCTGCTTGTGTTGCTGATAGGGTCATGTCTCTGTTGATCCTTCTCTTAATTTTTTACTCTCCTTGCATTTATTTTGGATCATTTTGTTGGGAGATTGACAATACTAGGGGGGGGTGGGGGGGTGTCAATATTTTGCACAATGGATCATCTATTTACACTTTTTACCTTTCCTTTACTTCATTTTTGAAATCATTAATAAGCAAAACAACATATAAATAACAGATTTAAACAATGACATAGTCAATACATAAGATCAACAATACACATGAACAAATAAACCATGACATAAAACACCATCAAACACATCAAGGCACTATATATTAGATAGAAACCCTTCTAGGAGAAAAACCGTGGAACACTTATTCTCTTCTTCTTATTATTATGTAAAATTCTCTTTACATCATATATTTTCCTTCACTAGTATGCAAGCCCTAACTTCCGATATATGCAAGAAAACACCCACTCTAGGCCACTACCTCATGGAAGCCACCACTTCCACAACTATATGCAAGACCCAACTTGCTGGAAGCCCCAACCTCCTATTAGTTTCTTAGGCCACCACCAGAAGGAATCCACCACTCCCTAAATCAGCAAGCCACCACTACTCCACTGAAGGCCCCAACTTTCAAAACCTTGTGGACCAACTTTGATATATTTTGAAATTAGGCCCACCAATCTCTGCTCAATCAACTATGTATATTATTTCGCCAATTTTCATATTGGACCCACATACTCTTCATGCCCAATATCAATACATCAGAACAACTCTGCAAACAAACCTCTGCCCAAAAACCAAATCTGCTCACACATTCAACTCAACAACATATGCTCAATAATCAACAATCAAACCCTTGAAACACTCAACAACATTGCGACTTATATACTAAGAGAACACACCCACACTCTCTGCTCATCAAACCCAACAAAAAAATCAAATCACTCTAACTCATCAACAATTCTCTCAAGAGACATACACCGACAACATATTTTCAAACCCTAGTGGAAACAAACCAACATACATAAACAACTTCTCAGTATCATCCTTTTAGCAACAACACTCACTCATCGTTATCATCACAAATACTTGCACCGAAAATGTTATACTACATCAACAACATAACAATTACAAGGCTCTTGGCATACTATACATATCACAAGATAACTATAAAATATTAACACAGTCAACAATATAATCCTTGGCATCTACAAATACGACATATTTACTTAGCAATAGAATATGATAGCTACAACAAATTCATCCATATATCAGCAACTCCAAAGACATCAATCCTCTATTCATGTACTTTGTTCTTCATTCTAAGAATAGGCACGTATATGACCTTTGATCCATTGCATTGCATCCTATACATAGGATGACATGACCTGTCAGATCACACCCCTAACACACACGATCTTACATCCTTGATCCATTGTCCTTCCTCCACATCATATATGCTTGTTTATTCCTTTACACACTTGATCCATTATTACAAAACCGATCAACTAAACTATATGCACTCCATACTCATGAACAACTAAAACCACATAACAATGTCACTCTAACCATACTCTGCATAGCTAAACTCCACAAAAGTGCACAATGTGACACACAGAATAATCGACACACTAGACTTCAAATCACACAGGACTTTAGTCAATACTTGGATAGTTCATCAATCTCAAATCACACAAGTCTCCTTCACTCATCTGTTTCCATTGATCTTAGATCAGCCATTGCTCAATCCTTATGCATGTAGTCACACAAATCTCAACCTTTTTTTTTTCTCTCAAAAAACACTTCTCACAAAATTCACACATAGGTTCATCATACTATTAATGCCAGCGTGCAATGACTAGATCACATTATATCTCAATGAATATACTGACCATGCACTATTAGAGAATGCATCTGCTCTCAATCCCATTACATCCAACCTTGGGTTGATACATGTAATGGAAATTTAAAACTAACACGCCTAGTACCCAATTGAAACACTTCAATGCATTTACATCCTTCTCATTAACTTTGAATAGATCAAATAGCCAACAAAATCATTTATTAAAAGCATTCCACCACAACACAACATACAAACACACTTTTTGAAATTACACTAGTGTGTAACCATCTTGCATTGCACTTTCATTACATTGATTACATACCTTTGGTGACCAAATAAACGTGCAAACTCTTGGACCAGATTGATGACAACCAACCTGATATTTTTTCTTTTCCAATGCACAGGGAATAGGCACAATTTATGCACAAAGAATCTGGTCTGCAGACGTTGGTATTAAATTGTAAATTTGGGTGAAAACTGTTGGAAGCACTAATTTTCCATGATTTAATTGTGTTTGCACACTGCTTTAGGTAAACCTCAATTTCTCTCACTCAGATCAGGAACCACTGCCTTAAGCCAAGATCAAGCATAATGCCAAGGGCCTTTAACACCATAATACACCATTCTAATCACATGTAATTAGTAACTCATCAAGATCATGCATAAGCATATCATGAATAACAGGTTGACATCAATGTCAACATGCCACTGTCACCACCTTTGAGCACATTAGCATAGCTTCTAGGCTCTTCTTTGCATTTTTTTTCTAATGTCATTGAGTTTGATTCTCCCTTGGCAGTTTCATGATAACTAAGACATATTTTAATAAAATGATATATTTGGAAACTAATAATATCTTCTAATATTTCAAATTATTTCCAAACACAAAACATTGATTCAACTCATCAATGGATTTTTCTAATTCTTTTCTCAAGGAAACAATCTTAGCTTCCATGTTATCACAATGTCCTTCCCTTTCTTTGAGTTTGCCTAGTAACATTTAATCTCTTTTCTTTGCCTCATCTAGTTGTAACTTCATGAGAGAGACTAATGATTCATCAAGATCATGATAATTTTCTTTCTCATATTTCTGTAATAGATCCTCCAACTTTTTAATTTTTCTTTTAAGTCTTTCTATTTAATATAATGCACAAATAATTTCTCACTTAAGATCATAGATATATTCTTCCTTTGAGTCTGATTCTTCATTTCAGTGATCAATAGCTTGAGAATTTGTGGTATTGAGATTTTTATTCTTCTTTAAATCTTTGAGAAATTCCTTATTAGTTGACTTCTTTGTTATCATTTCATGTGTAGTATCCATATTCAAATTTTCCACTTCTTTCATTTCTTAAACATCATCTCTTCCATCAAACATAGAAGCTACTATTAAACCTTCATGAATAGCCATGGTCCCTCCAATATCTTCCTTCTAGTGGCTAGACTGCTTCTGAATGAACCCACTTTGAAACCAATTGTTTGATTCACAATTATAATGAGAGTTGGGGTGAATCAGTATAATGAGTTTTTTACTTGTTTAAACATTCGAACATCATAAACGTTATTACTACTCAAACTAGCAGGGGAGCTAAAAGGGGTTCCCATTAGGACAACTGCTAGGTCAAGGGCAATGATGGAGAATTAGCCCACTGTGACCACAACTAAGACTCCCTACTCTTTACGGATTTTCATCGACGAGAGGAGACCTGCTAGTTAGGAGGTCACTTATAAAGTATAGATCAATGAAGGGAGGTGAAGTGACCTTAGAAACTCTTTCCCTAGGATAGAAAAAAGAGCGGGACTTGCTTGCCTTTTAGGCAAGGGACTTGATTTTCTAGGGAGGGGATGAGGATTAGAGGATTGAGGTAGAAGGATAAGACCTATGAAGGAGGTTCTAAAATCCCTAAAATCCTTTTGATAACTTGGATTCTCGAGTAGTCCTTGATAAATAGCCTTTAGTGAAGAATGCGACCATATGAGGCCAAGTGGACCCAACCCCAGTTAGGGGATGGATTTATGAAACCAATGATGTTCTTAACCTAGCCAAGGTGAGGGGAAATGATAAAACAAAAATTTTATTCCAAATATATCAAATTGATCTTGATAGGTTCTAGCCTTGGGAAAACCTAGGCAAAACTTGATCCTAAAGTTAGGGCTTTGGGTATTCAGAGATTCCACCGTCATAATTGATTCAAATTTGGAGGAGAGTAGACTGTAAGGGGATCCACTAGCGTAGTTGTATCTAGGAGATCGAAGTTTTCTTTTGGCTAGTCTCTTGAGAAATTGATGCCCTAGTTGACCTAATGGGGCTAGACCTGGGGAAAAAGGGAAAAGGGTAAAAAGAGGGTTAAAATGGTCACCCTTTTTGAGGGACCAGTGCCTAATTCACTAGGGGATATGGAGACAAGGATAAAAATGAAGAACGATTTAGTTTCTTGTTCATGGAGGCTCTGAAAGTCGACTTCGTCCAATGTTAGAGGAAAGAGAAGAAAAGTGACTTTCAAGCATTTATACTTCGTGAAAATGGTGCAAGATTATTAAGATAACATGATATCTAGGAAATTTCATTCATCTAAAAATGGGAAATACAAAGAATAAGCTAAATAGACACATAATTCCACATTTTGTGTATGCAACAATTAGCCCTAATTATAGCAAAATTTAAATGTATGCAACAAAAATAAAAATAGCATTAAATTTTCACTTACAATGTTAGAGAGTATATCCAACCAAAATAAAATTTGCAAATAAGAATCTCCAAGATTGAAATAGCCCAAATCCATACATCAAAATTCATCCATCATCCAAAATAATCCTCCAAGGAGAAAGTGTGAAATTCTCTAAATATAGAGAGATCCCAAGTCAAGTGATGATACAAATGAATCCAACTAAATCCTATTTATACACTAATAAGGAGTTCGATTTAGCTAATACACCTACATTAGCCCCTAAAAATAAAATAATGTGCAAATGACCTAACTTTGGTGACAAGCTCACAAATGAAAATATAAGCCTCTCAAGAGGACATATAATAATATATGAATGTTGTAGGGCCCTCTAAGAGGCCTCATGAGGTTCATGGGTGCCACAATGAAGAACAGGACCCTCAAAAGTAGTGGAAAAGGGATTGGCCCCTTGTAATAACTTGTGGTGCTCCAAATGACCATGGGGGCACACAAGTGTCCTCATGGGTCTCCAAACAAATCAAAAATGCATGTAGGTTGCCCTCAAGGGCCAAGATGACAATGTAGGAGATGCCACGTCATCGTAGAAGTCATGGATACTCTTCCAAGTATATGGTGTAATTGTGGGGCCAACTGGGCATGATGGATCAGGTGCATCCTCCTTGTCCAATGAGTGAACCACAAATAATCTATGAATGGCTGTGGGGGTCCATGAAGTGCAATGCTATTGTGGAGGCCCATGGATCTCAACGCTCACCCTATATGTGCCAATGTATCCCTCTGAAGGATTAGGACCCCGTATAGGGAGACCAAACCCCAAATGGAAACCATCTGCAATCCTGCATAAGATCTAATGTGTCCCGTAGTCTTTCAGTACAACAAGTGATCAGAGAAATTGAGAAAAGGAGCTTACCTAATCATGTACCATAGGTGGGGAATTCATAATGGCCTGCCCTTCCATAATGGACTTCGGGATGTTCCAATTCTCCTACACTCCTAATGGGGTTAACCAAGTACCTTATTAGGTGGTTTCCGCTTCTAAAGGGGATAATATAGTCAAGGTACATCCGTCAATGGTGGTGGCATGTGGTAGATAGGTGAATGAGGTAGGGAATGAGAGGAGGCAACCCTGGGTCACATGCTGGGGCATAGGGGTAGCTCATAAGAGGGAAGCTCACACTTGGTTTTATAAGGTGTAGGAGAGAGAAATCATGGTACATGAGGTGCCACAAACTTGATTTTTCTACCCTTCCTTATATGCCTTTTGCCTTTTTATGATTTCCTTTGATTAAATTCTCGGGGCTTAAGGGGTTAGAGTATGATGTATAAGATATAACAATGAATTCCCCCCTTTAAGGTGGGATGGTTCATCACCCTCTAGGGGTTGGGATAGTTATGTGCTCCTATATGATGAGGAAGGTTCATACAACCTTTTGGAACCTTGGTGATGGCCATGATGATGGGGTAGAGCTTCATGTAATGGATTTTTACCATGTGCTAAATGCTTTTTTCTTGGCCATATTTTGCATTTTGTGGTACTTTTCCTATTCAATGTGGCAATATATGCTTTTAACTTTCTTTTTACCTGCATCAACCTCCAGGATTCATTCTATGCCATGACCGAAGGTGTGGGCAAGGGGAAGGGGTGAGATGGACCTATATGGACTCAATGGACGAATGTGGACCCATGTGAGAGAAGTGATAGATGGGGTCACAATGAATGGAAAGGGCGTAATATAAGCAGATAAGGGAGTGGGACCATGCAACCAAAATCAAGGTTTCCCATGAAATACCACCCTTGAAACTAAGTGGTCAGTAAAAGAGATCCCACGGTACTAGAATCCAAGGTGAAGTCCTAAAAGGCGTCTAGGGGACAAAAGCATAGACCTAGCCTATTATTTCCGTTGAAGCCCCCCCATTAATCCATACCCATAAGTGTCCATGATAAGAAAACTACAAGACTCAATTTCAAAATGACAAGGAATACCTTTAGCTTCGAGAGGCCCACCTTCAAACATATGATCATGGAAGATGGGCGAGGAACCACATGGCCGGCTCAGGTGGCAGAGAAATGGCACAGTGAGCTAGATGATGGTGGCAAGGGGCTGCTAGCTACCGACTGAGGACCATCTTGGAGAAAAAATTTCTCCTAGGGATATTATCCACAAAACTGTGGATAACAAACATCAATCTCATAAGCTAAATAAGTAATGTAAGATATAGATGGAAAAATTTATAGGAGAAAGCAACAAAACTTCTTTACATGGAAGATATTTTAGGAACCAACCTAATATTACATCAATTTGTAGGAACCAACTTATATGAGACACCAATCCCTATGTTTGTTTGTAGGAACCAACCTAAAAGAGACACCAATCCCCTCTATTCCTTTGTAGGTGCCAACCTATTGGAGACACCAATCCCCTCTATTTCTTTGTAGGAACTGTTAGTGTCGGTATCTTCATCCCTCTATCAGAGATCAAATCCTCTTGTTGCATTGCATATTAGGTGTCTCGCTCAGTCAGCTGCATTCCATTAGGAGCATGGATCATCTAATGGTAGTGGCTTGTTGTACATTTACCCTCATGTCCTTTACCTGCTGGCCCATTTCCGTTCATCAAGATCATCTGCAGTCACTTTTTGTCTTTGAAATTCCAAGTGTCATTTTTAGGGTTTCACTTTCATTAGGTCTAGGGTTTCATCAAAAAGGTTTTCAAAATGTCTAATAATAGTCGGCAGGTGCATGAGGAGGTTCAATACAGTTCCAGTACCAAAATATTTCATAATCAATTGCTTAGAAATGTGTTTTTCCTCAAAACTCTGTTTTGAGGAAAAATAGAGTATTTTAGGTTTTATTGGCTAAATTCATGTATTTTTAGCTCTCTTGTATGCAAATCAGTTTCGTGGCAACCCTGGTCACCTTGGCAAGCCTTAGTAGCTCCATCCCTTGCAAAGGAAACAAAAATCAAGAAAAATCAAAGTCATTCAGTTCATTAAAAGGCTCAAAGAAAGTAAATTGTTCAAAAAACAGAGTTGCAAAGTAAAGTCACATTGCAAACATTATAAAAGTGGGTTCTACGAAATAAAAAATTAAAAGCTCTTATGTATAAATCATTCTTCTCAATTCAAAAGCTCATTTTCATCCAAAGAACAAAGTGTGAGCAAAGTGAAGGTCGTGTTGAGCGAAGGAAGCGAACTTGGAGAAAAGCTGTGCAAAATTGGAGGCACAACGCACTGGATGAGAGGCGCAGCGCATAGAGCTGGAGCGGCGCATAAGGTCACCTTTCTCAGTGTTATTTTGTACTGGCGTGGTGCACACAAGAGGTGCGGCACATTGGGTTTGAGGCGCGGCGCATAGAGATGCCAAGCCCAATTTCCTCAAAAACTCCCTCAAATTGCCAAAATCACTCAACTCTTCTAGTGTGCAAGTAAGTCAAGATCTTTTCCTTGCTAGTGAAGGAGTTTTTCTTAAAGTTTATGGTGGTTGTGTAAAAGAAAATTCAAACCCTAATACCTTGCAATTTCTCAAAAACCATTGCCTAGGGTTAGTTCTTGTCATTTTGCTGCCAAGTTTATTCTTCCACTCCTTCATTTTTTCACTCCCTTATCCACCCATTCCCTAACTCCCATATTCAGTCATTCCTATCCCCAATTCCCATTTTCTCAAATCCTAACTACAAATCCCCAAACCCTAATTGTTGTCCCTAAAGCTTACATATCACTCCCTAATCCCCTATTTCCCAAACAAAACCCTGTCCTAACAGTCCCAAAATCCCTCATACTCTCTCCCTCCACAGTCCCTCATATACCTTTACCCTTGGTGGCGGAAAATTAAAAACATCATAAATCTCCTACTACTCATCAAGAAAACTCACCGAATAGCAAACATAGAGTCTGATCCTTCATATGACTGTGACACGTAGTGACTCTCTTACAGAGGTACATGCACCAAGGAGACCTCATAAGGGTGGCAAACATATACGAGAAGAACCTACCACACTTGCTGAGCTGCAGGCTTGCCCTCTTGCTATCACATGCATCCAACACCAATCCTGCTATGAGTTCTGTGAGTTGGTTGCTAGAGTCCAATATCATCATGAGTTGGCCCCGTTGTTTGTGCTTCATCTACATAATGGTCAAGCCACTCTAGCTGGCATAACATTCACTTTAACGCCAAAGTATATTTCTCTAGCAACCGACATTCCTAATATTGGAGAGTAATGGAACAAAAGGCAACAAATTGACAGGGAACATTATGAACTACATCAAGCATGGTTATTTGAGACAACTCAGCAAAGTTTTTCCCTTTTGGTACCTGAAAGATTCATATGCTCCTTTGATGGGGCTGGTTTTCTCGACTATATGCCTACCATATAAGACTGTTGATGCACTTTACCAGAGTGAGAATGATGAATCTCCCCTACTTCATGTGCCAAAATATTGAGAAGATGACCACCCTAGTACAACAAAAGACTCCCCAAAACCAGTTTAACAATATATATCATTTTGCTCTCATTAAGATTGTGGTCATGCATCAGCTTGGGTTGCAGGGCATCTCATGGGAGGATTTTATTTCTCATGAGTTCTTCACAGCTCCTCAGGGACCTCCAAAGGCTTTTATGAGACAGGTGCACCTTCACATCAGCAGGAAGGTCATGAGACACAGATCGCTAATATGTTGGTGTTTGTCACCTATCAAAAGGGCACTAGACGGTTGTTTGCGGCAACAAAGCGAGTATTATCTCCACCCGGGGTGGAAGGGGTCTCACTTCCTTCATCAGCACAGTAGGTTCAGGACAAGGGAGAGAGGCCATTACAAGATGAGGGGCCTTCAGGTGAGCAGGAGATTGATTTCATTCTCATTGAGGGTGATGATACTGATTTGGGCCCACAAAGCTCAAAGCTCAAAGACGTCATCCAATAGCAATAGGTGGAAATCAATGCTTTGTCCCTCAGCTTAGAAAGAGCTAAGTGGATAATAAAGTACCTGGAGCAAAGAAACTAGTAGCTTGAGGATCAACAAGAGATTATGGAGTTGCAAAACATACGAGAAAACCGCCAAGCTGCCAAAAGGAGGAAGGTGAAGCTCACATCACTTGAGCAAGAAATCAATGCCGATCAAGAATCATGGCTTGAGAGAATGAATATCCACCTAGAAATATTGTTAGAGAAGGCCAACAAGGAAAAGACATTGTTGAGGCATATGGCTTATCATTACATGGCGAGAAACAAAGTCTACAAGGCAAGAATCAGGAGCTTGAAAGCAAAGTTGAAAAGGGAATCGAGGAGGCGAAAGGAGCAAGATAGACTTCAGATATTGGTTGAGGCTTCCTTGGCCCAACACAACTCTTGATGGAGAAGACTTAGCCCAAATTTCAAAAAATTTGGGACACTTTTTGCATTTTTGAAATTTTGGGCTAAAACACAGAATTTTCTGCCCTATGCGCCGTGCCACCTGGCGCTCGCTTTTGATGGGAGCCTCCAAATGAAAAAAAATTAGCATTTTTGGATTTGGCATGAAAAAATATGCTTTCCTGCCAATGGCCAAGAAATTTTGACAGGTTTTGAGCCCTTAAAAAAGTAAAAAACACTCAAAAAATGACCTTACTGCCCCTATTTTGACACACAGGAAGCAG
>APFE030470097.1:2285-15248 GCA_000404065.3 Pinus taeda | reverse complement strand
CGCGAATGTGCGGGAATGAAAAAAAAACGCCCCACAAAATGGAGATTTGAACCCAAGACCTCTACTCTCTTAAAATAGCTTTGAACCAATTGATCTATACAAAAAATTTGAGAGAGAGAGAGAGAGAGAGAGAGAAGGGGGCGGCTTTGGTTGCGTGCTTGCCTTGAGAAACCTCTTTTTCCCTACAAAACACAAAACACAAAACCCAACACGGACATGCAAAGAAAAATGAACCTTATGGCTCGAAGTTAGCTTTACCAAAAAAACTAAATATTTAAAAAAAATGAACCTTGTGGCTCAAGGTTAGCTTTAGCCGAAAAACTAAATATTTTTCTCAATGTTTCTGATTTTCCGAGATCACACTAAGGTGCAGGGAAAAGAGCATACGCATGAGAAAAAATCCTTCCTTCCTGTTTCTGATTTGCCCAGATCGCACAGAGTCGCAGGGCAAAGAGCATACGCAGAAATGAAAGGTATAGATCCGGTTAAAAAAAAAGCTAAATAAACCGAAACCGAAATAAGCAGAGAGAAAATAACAGTAAACTGCAAATAAACACTGTATACCTCCAGATCTTAAATATGACGCAGATAGGGCTACCGGAAACCTTTTCGCGTGAAACGAAAGGGGTTCCTCACTGGAACAGATGCTCCGAACACAACAGAGCAGTCCTCTCGACCCGAAAGCAGTCAGAAACAATAGATCTAAGAAACGACAGCCGCATGCAGTTCTACCGGCTTCAGATTTGGATCACCAACGGACGCGGCCCCCAAATAGCTCTGATACCATGTAGGAATTTACAGGGTAAGTTCCTCAGACAGAACACCAGAAGGACACCGCTCACAAACAGATCACAGATCAATACACCAGTATTTTGACGTGGTTAAAACCCTCAGAGAGGGAAACAGTCCACGGCCTGCGCCAACGTGGCTACTACAGGCAATTTATTAATAAAAGAATGAAAATTTACATAAGCTTCTCTCATGCACGGTTAACCTACAAATGACCCTCCATGCGCTTTAAATAGAATTCATGGACCAATCGGGTGTCAAGCCACGGATCAAGTGTCGGTAATACCGAGGAGAGAAATGAACCGTCGGATCACTACATATCGTGACCGTCGGATTGTAAGTTACAAAATGTACAACGGTAAAGAAACACACTTTACCTAACTCTATACCTAACTCTATACTAGACCAAGTTGAACTTAACTATTTCCTATGTGTCGGAATATCCTAACAATTCAGTTCCTTGTGATATAGATCTAACTCCTTTCTTTATTCTTGTAGGATAGTTAGAGTATTATGTTACTGCTCCGTTGTAATTTGTGTGCTCTCTAATGTAGATTGATGTTACAACATTGGTTTCTCCCTTTCTTTTTGAGTTTCATTAGCCCACTAAATTAAGGCTATATTACTTTCTTTTATCTTTTTGTCCCACATAAATACAAGGGATCTTGAGACCCATTTTCTCCTTGCATTTGAAACTTTCTCCAAAAAACACAATTTTTGGATCCATTCAGGGTTGAACAGAAAGGGAAATGGCCCATAATTTACATTTGGGTAGAAAAAAAGGGAGATTAGGTGATGGTTTGATCCTGCCCCCCCCCCCCCCCCACAAACCAACTAGGCCAAAATCTAAGAATAAAAAGGAAATTAGTTGATTCATAAATTCATTATGGACTAAAAACCTATCCAGTCCAGTTGCTATATGCCCTACGCCTACCCATGATTGCTCCATGTAAATTTCTGATTCAATGGTTTGATATTTATCAATTCTTGATGAGAAATAAGATCTTCAATTTGTTACTAGATTGGCCCCTAAATTGATACCCACCCTTTTTTTCCCAAGGATGGGTTGTTCTCTTGAAATCCCCTTCAAAAATCCAACTTTGATGAAATTAAGACTCACTTAAAATAAATAGAAATGACCAACAAGAAACATTTTCCTATTAATTTATAGGAACATAAAGATTGATTATGCTACATACCTTATGAGTTGGGATATGAAGAAAGTAGACAACGATCCAATGAAGAGAGGAGTTATGGGATAAAAGCTTAAATAAAGAAGAGGACCATATTGTGCATAGACCTCCAAAGGCAACACGAGAGTTGACTACCTTTTCCACACAACCATGCCACAAATTTACACATTTCCAGAGAACTCCTTATTCCCCCTTTTTTGTCTCTTGGAGAAGTAGAGTTAGGGGTTTTCCTTAACTAAAATTTTCACTCTGAACAATTTTCTTTCGATGCTCAACCCCCTACAATTCTAGGACATTATTTTCATCATTTTCTAGTAAACTTTGCACCCCCTTGGGCAGGGGTATTCCCGCTTCCTTTCTTGATGTTCCTTGATACTTTGGTAAATGCTACAACATTTTTTTGTTGAGTTACCATTTCTTTATCTTAATATTCATTTTCATTTTTGATGTCTCTATTTTCCTTCCTATTTTCTCAATTGTTCTGCTTTGACCAAGTTCTCTTTCTCTCTCTCCTTCTAATTTTTAATTAGTCGATTTTGAATAAAATGGTCCCCAATTATTCCTTGGATTCTTTGGGGAGTCAAAGAACTCTTCCTCAATTATTTCCATAGCTAGGATATCTTCTAGATGAGGCACGTCTTCATTTTTTTCCTTTATTTTTCTTAGTGTGGGATTCATATGTAGGATTTTCTTAGATTATGTTGGTGTTGATTTCCCTTGTTCTTCTAGTTGTTCAAAGGATTCATATTTATTTTCTTGAGGACCTAATATTTTATTTTTTCTCGAAGAAGAAGCCTAAGCTTCTATTGAAGTCTTTTTCTTAGGAGACAGGGGGGATTTTGGACCAAACCCATTCACATACAAGGATTTTGTTGTTGCACTTTACCGAGTTAGGCCTCTTATTTGCTTCAATTGTTGCCACTATTCTCTTTCTTCTATCGTTTTTATTGTTTCTCATACTTCTTACAATTTGTAACAAAGTGCCCATACTCATGGCGCAATTTATATTTAAAGGGAAGTTGATCATAGTCCACTTCTTGGAGAAAAATCTAGTTGTCTAAATTTAGAAGAACTTCTCTAGGTAATCCATTATCCAAAAACACTTTGACACAAATTTATACACACATCAACATCCCCTCTCATGGTTCAACTCAATCAATGTAATGACCTAGGGCATTCTTAGTATTTCAAAGTATCTCCTCATTCCAGCAATGGTGTGGAAAATGGGGGATATCGATCCACACATGGACTACAAATGGAACATCATTTTTAGGGTTAAATTCCTGAATTCATCTATTAAGATAAATTCCTTGAGCTCCCATAATATATGGACCACTACAAAAATGAGATCTTGATCTTCCTTATCCTTAAGGAGATAGGTAAAGAACCTTCACATGCAAAATGGGGCTGAGATGTAGCCTTTGATGAGATGATGCCTTTTTGTTAATCTAAAGGTTAAAATACATGGGGGAGGCCAATTTCCTATGAGCTTCCCAATCAAACCTCAACCTTCTTATCGAAGAGCCATCACACATGACTAATTTGTATTCATAGTGATCTTGAAAAATTCTTTAGCCTTCTTAACAAAGTGAATCAACTTTGCTCACTGGAATCAAAAAAATCCTATGACCAAAGGATTAAAGTTGGTTATGTCTGACATTGACCATAAAGGTGGGGGGAATAGCCCTCTAGAGCCTGAAGCCATAGAAGAGCTAATCACAAATAGGGTTTTGCTGGGATCATAGAGCCATGTCAAAGAATTTTTTTAAAGCCAACTTCTCACGATAAGATATAGATGCTAGTTTGGGGTTACATGCATGAAATAATAATAATAATAATAATAATAAAAGAAGAAAGAAAAGAAAAGAAGAAAGAAAAATAAGTCAATTTCTTGACCTAGGAGGGGGGGTGGTTTCTATTCTTGTTGAAATATTTCTACTGTATTTTATAAAATCAACTTCTCAAGGTAAGATACAAATGTTAGTTTGGGGTCACATGATATAATATATTAAAAAAAAGTTATTTTATAGACCTAGAAAGGGGGCTTTATACTTGGTGAAACCTTTCTACCCTATGTACCACATTCCCCAAGACTTTCCAAGTATTTTTCAACTATTTAAAAGACTCTATAATATTCAAAGCAAAATCAAACAATTGACTAGATATGTTAAAATGGCCAGTTAAATCAACATTTAAAATAGGAAGTCCTTCTGCGTAATACTCATAAATAAACAAAATATAATCTCATATATTTATTCCAAATGATTCAAACATTCTTATAACATTATTGAGCCGAAAGGCTCATTCTACAACCCAGTATGAGGTGTAATGTTGTCTGTTTGTCATCAAAATTGAATTGAAATTTTGCTCATGTTTACCAAAATAAAAATTACACGAAAAACTTGAATCGCTCTCGGCTCATGTTAGATCCGTATTTAAGATAGATCTATACTAATTTAAGTCAAACAACTTTATCTTAACCAAATATTACTAATATTTTTAAACATTTAAGTAATTTAATACTAATACATACTACATAAAAATCCTCCGCAATAAAATGAACTAAAATATTATTTATAAAATTAAACCAATAAATTATTTTTCACAAACAAATAAAATAATAAATATATCCATTACATCAATCATAAGAATTCAAAATTTCACATTTCCCATTCCAACAAACACCTAACTACACCGTGAATCATGCCAAGTCTAACAAATCACCCTTCCATAAATATCATAACTAAAAGCCCTTATTGACGAAGGATAATGGTGAACCCAAGGTCACATATTCACCACTAAGTGACCAAATTCACCTATACTAAGGATAAAAACTCATCCAACGAAGTGACCAAATTGATGTAATAGATGAGACCATAAATTTTTAGGCAGAAATACAACACTTAAAAATTTATTTACATTTGATCATTTTAATGATCAACATCGTCTAAGTACCACTAACAAAATAAACAAGGCCGTTTTCGGTCGCTTAGTTTAATTTAGCTACTAATTGATTTTGTATTGCTATAATGTAATTAGTTTTGGTTATATGCAATTAGTCTAAAAATTGGTCAAAAGTAATATTGTTGTCATATTTCTTTTTTTCCAAGATGTTATATAACAATTTCTCTTTTTCTTTTAATGTGTCATCTACAGCCAATTAGTTCAAGAACTTTAGTGCTTTTCATGGGTGGCATTGAGAAAGATACAATGTAAATTTGATAATGTTAATTGTACCCTAGTACACACTTCTGGCCATGTTAATTTATATTGGCAATGTTGTGTTTAATATTATTGAAAGACTTATGTGGCCTAGTTGGTTTGAAAAATATTTGAAATTTCAGTAGAAATTTTGACAACTTTTTAAAATCGTAACTTCAATATTTAAAATATTTAAAAAAAATTGATAATGTTAATTGTACCATGTTAATTTATATTGGAAATATCATGTTTAATATTATTGAAACAACGATTTATGTGACTTAGTTGGTTTTAAAAAAAAATTGAAATTTTAGGAGAAAATTTAGTGTTTTTTTTTTTTTTTAATCGTAATTTCAATATTTAAAATATTTAGAAAAAAATTGAAAATGTTAAATCTATTTATATCAAATACCCCTAGAATTAATTTGTGACCCTTTTATGATTCTACATTTGTCATGAAATCTCTATTGTGCAGTCTATATGTTGCCATGAAATCAAATCAAATTGACCAACATGACTCTGCACCCCATTTGATTGGATGGATAACGCGTTTAAATTGTTTTCAAACCACCCTTCCATGTGCATTTGTCACATCAAACACACGGTAAGGAAAAAGAATGCCTAGAAACGAGTTAATCCGTCAACGTACACACGAAGGCCATATTATCATTACAAAATAAGACATTAGAATGTATAAAAATTAGATTTAAAAAAAAAATAAAAATAAAAATAAAAATTAAAATTTTCTCAAATGTAAACATTACATAACCTCGTTTAATATTTTTGGTGAATTTAGATTTAATGTCAACATCAATGCATTATTACCATGCTGCGATAGAAAAATAAAAAGTGCATGAGTTTAATATTTCACTAATTAATTATTTTAAATATGATCATTTTACCAAAATAAAATTATAGCTAAAAAAAACCACAATCAATTCCAATCTATATTATTATTTTGAGTTATGTTTTAAAATTCAGTTTCATTTTCATGTTGTTATGTTTTACTATATACGATTGAATATTATTGTTTATATCTATAATCACATTTATATTAAGAGTTTGAATGGGCTTCATGGTTAAGAGTTTGAATGAGTTTAATGGTTCATGTGTTTCTTCTTAAAAAGTTATAGGTTCAAAACCAAAAAAATAGTATGTATGTTTTGATTAATAATATTTGTTATAAAATTTGAATATTTTGAAATAAAATGAAAAAAAAAATATTTATTATAAAATTTGAATATTTTAAAATATAATAGAAATAAGACTTCCAAACTCTATTTTATACTTTCCTCAATGCTATAATTTAAAGTGAGTTTCTAATGAATATAAGATATTTGTAAGAAAAAATTTTCTTCTGATATAATAAGTATCATATATAATATTTTAAATTCAATTATATATAATCTATGTTTTTTCCTGTATTAATAATCAATTCATCTTAATCAATATATATTCATTATAACTTTAAATTTATTATATATTATAAAAATTTAAATATTTTAAAAATTGTTTTAATTTAAAAAATGTATATAAAAAACTGATCATCCTAACCCATAATAAATCAGAAAACAAAATAACTTTCTACATTGAATATACCTCATATTAAACATCATATTTTGAAAATTAATATATGCAAGTTACTCTTTACCATTATTTCATACAAATATTATCAAACATATTTTAATTTGAGTTTTGAATGATGTGTCTTCCTGAAGATTAGTTCCAACCGCTAAAAGATATCTGATTTTATTTTAAACCAGTGATAAGATATACCATTTTCTGGAGTTATATTTATGATGAAATATATTTACGGGTATAAATATATTTGCACATGGATTTACATGTGTCAGTATATTTAATGCGAAGAGGTAGCAGTAGTGTATTCTTTCAATGATAAGCCTCGAAACAATCAACATTGAACCATTTCCTTAATTTTAATTAAATTTTTTGGGTCATGATTTAATTAATATAATTGTTATGTAATAAGTTAAAATGAATTATATAATAAAGGTGATGATTTAATTAATATAATTTTTATATAATAAGTTAAAATGAATCCTATAATGAGATAAGGAGATGTTGTTTTATAAGGTTATATTTAAAAATAACGAAATAATATTTACATTAAATTTATTAATAATAATTAAAATTTTCAATATTGATTATAAATAAAATATTTTAGTTTTTCAATTTTATACTCTCATATGAAATAATGGAAAGAAAAGAAATATATTTAGATTATAATTACTTTTTAGTAGAAATAAGATATATAATTTCAATGTTTATATATGTATTACTTTGATGGAGTGAAAGATTAATGGTTGATGGAGCTTAGGGGGAGAGGCGCAAGCCACCCCACCGATACCTAATATTAAGTGCAACATTTGTGCTAGGATTAGCCATTTGTGCTCATGGCGTACCAGACAATGAATGGACCCATTGTGAACTTGTTGTAGCTTGGTGGTTTGATTTATTATGTAAACTAGTTATCGATGATGAAGGAAGGGGTTCTAGTTATCTCTATGGGCAGAAGTTTCAGGTACTTTAGTAGGGTGGGCTTGAGAAAGTGGAAATCTGATAATGGCAACCCATGACGGAGTGGAAAGTTTGAGCTTTTTATGTTAGTTTGTGTTGGAAAAATTATCAGGTTCTTGATTTCTGTAGCTCGAAGTGAAGGCACATGGGTGATGAAATCTTGGCATGGCTGGAGCTTAGGATACGCAACAAACCAGATTCACTAGATTGGTTCGGGTTATATGCGACAAGGAGCTAAGAAACAATGTTCTGGTACAAATGCATTGAAGAGTGCCACAATTCTAGGCTATGTGGAAACTTTATGTATTCTTGTTGTTCATTTTAGTCTATCTTTTTGTTTAAATTGGTTTTAGGAGTGTCTTTGGGTATTTATCTCAATTTTTGGTGGGGTCAAGGAAAGCTCTGGTTGAACGGTTGATTAGAATTAGGATTGGGTTGATTTTCCTTTTTTCTCTTGTGTTCATCTTTTTTCCTCCTCACTGGGAAGTGGGTCTCTAGTCGTCTTGGTGTTGGCATTTCTATTACCCCTTGTTTTGAGTTTTCTTATCAACCAACATAGTGTGGTTAAATTTAGCCAATTGTATCGGAGGAAATAGGGTTGTTCTAGTTTTGGTGGGATTTTGTCTTCAGTCAATGGCAAAGGACATTGTTTAGAGTGGGTTCTAGAGGGAAGGTGATTTCCTCTTTCCTTAGGTTTTTCATATTCTATGGAGTGACCGGAACACAATGCCCAAGCAGCATGGTTGTTGTCATCAAGGTGTTGGGGAAAGAGGTCATACCAATTGATCCTGCATGGATACAGTGGCTTAGGTAGCAATGTGTGTTTACCATGCAACCACCTCGCCCACCATTCAGGCTAAGATTTAGAGGCTAGATATGAATGTCTGTAGGATAAACAGGAAGTATCAGATTCTAAAATTTTGGAAGAAGTTTCTCGATGACTTTTAGAACCTGGGTATACTAGGGGACAAAGGAACCAATTTATGCACATTGTTACTGTTCATTGGGAACTAAAGACTCTTTTGGGACAAGTTATTAAAGAGAAACAAGATGATCACAATGAAATAATCTACTTCCTCAATTACCTTCAGTGAAATCAATGTCGAATGCAAGATAGCTTAGACAAACTGGAAGCTCGGATAACACATATGGAAAAGCATATTCAATGTGACTTTATACTGCACAGTCCTATAGGTAAAAGGAAAGATAATCCAACTCCGGTAACCTATTATGATCCCTAGGCCGATTCCCATATTTGTTTGGCTCATGTTGTTCCTTTGATTTTTTTAGAAATGGGTGGTTTTGGGATGTGCAAGTTCTTTTGTCGAAAGTATTATTTTTGTTATCTCTCCTACTTGCCAACAAATCTAGTTAAATTGAGGCTGGCACAATTTTGGAAAAATGTAATCAACGATGTAATCTCTTCTTCTTCTAATAAAAAACCACACATACACATACACACACAAAATGACCTTTTTCATTGAAATTTGGTGTACAATCCCAAACAATATTGTGAATTTTTATTGTTTAAAATACATTTTTGTATGCGTGAACAGATACAACACCCTGAAAAATCCCGAGGCACTTGAATTCTACAGATCAAACAACTTAAACTCAAGTTTTTAAAAATCTATGTCAGATTTTGGTTAAAATTAACTAGAAAAAATGCCCTGAAAAAGGCCATTTCGTATATTAGTTAGACTACACACACACACACACTCGCTTTCTACTTTCTAGGACATGTATTTAAAAATATAATTATAATAAAAAAGAAATAATGTGGACAATGTGGATCACAAATAAAATATTTAAATGACCATGTTAAATAAAATAGTTCAATGTCAACTATGTATATGTTATACCATCATAGATCCATCAAATCTAGGTCTACCAAGCATGAAGAGTTATCAAATATGTCAAGATGCAAACCTATTTTTTATTGCAAAACTTGATGAAAGTTTTGCACCACAAGAGATTTGATTCCTATTAAAACGCTTCATAGGCCCCACATTTAAGACAAATATATGCTAGTTCTTAAGAATATCGTTTATATAAATTTCACGTCTTTATATATAACAATATTCTTTTTTATCCATATTTTTTGCTTCATGTCCTTGAGAATGGGTAAAGTGTTCACCCGAAACATTAGGCATTTAAACACTTTGTAACACAATTTTATCCAAAAATTACTTTCTCATCCATTTTAATATATATATACTCAATACTATTTATATATATAGTATAGGTTATACTATAATATACTATGTATATTTTAATATTGATTTATGGGAATATGAATATACCGATTAACTTTGTGGCAAAATGATCTTAATTGTAATTATTATTATATTGATATATTATAATTTCCATTCAAATATTCTTATTTTTAATTATATTATTAAGTTTTATTAGGTTTATTAACTATATGTTTTGAATTTATTTTAATATGAAATAATATTGCAGAATAACAAATTGAATTGAATTCATTAATTATTTGTATTACGTTTTATTTCAGCCAATATTATGTTTTATAAGGATTATTTTTTGATCTAACAATTCATTTAACATGCCACTAGAACATTTCCCCCCATACTAGACTACTAGTCTAGATTCATCTTAACTTTGGATCTACCAAGCCTTGAGAGGGATCAAAAATCTTTTCACTCTAAAAGGGATTTTACCTCAAGAGATTTGATCCATCTTGGAGTTAAGATAGATCTAGGTTGGTTTAATTTCCCCACTTATATAGGCTATATTCCACATGAATACCATGGGCCATTTTTTATTTTTTACTTTTTATAGGGTTATTTTTATTTTTATTTTATTTTCACTGAGTTAAAATGTTTACATTACATTACATTACACATCTCTACCATATTGGGCTCGAGATAGCTTCTTAGCAAAAAATGTTTGTAATTTTTTAATAAAAACAAAATTACAATATAACAAATTGAATTTTATTACTTTTGTTACTTATTATTATTATTATTAAATTTTTATTATTAACTCAGGAGGGGCGGCTCAGATAGTTGAAAGGCATGTGTGACTGGGCTGATGCGATTGGAGGAGGCGTGGGAGGTATTAAGGCAGACGTTAATTGTTGTCGCGATATAACCCTCTAGGTGGTGGAACCTTGTATCGTATTTCATGCAATTGAATCATGGTATAGTGAGGTTCTAAGAGTTGTGAGGAAGCATTGTGGCTCCCTTATGGTGGCAAGCTTGGTAGGGAGGCAACGATTACACAAGGTCATTCGAGTCGGCTCCATGGCGCCTGTAAGAGGGTATGTATCGTTCCTTTCCATCCATCCCTATTCGCGACATATTGATACTCTGAATGTTGCATGTAAGGTTTTTTCCCCCTCCTGCAAATGTGTGATTGTGCGTCTTGATAATGTCTATTCGTTTGATGAGCATGTTTGTGTGGCTCAATTTTACCCTGAAATAGCTATTTCCAAGCCAATATCCATTTCTTAAGGTATCTTGCTGCTCTGTATGGGAATGTATGGTTTAATTTGGGCTCCTTGTCTGTGTGGGAAGAATCTACCGCCCAGTTGGAATGGTTGTTTCTATATTTGATTATATTTGGTTGTGAGGACTCTTTGCTTATCGCCATTGCTGGTTTTGCAATGTGTTCATGTTTGTATACATGGGAAGCAGCTTAAGGCACCGATGGGTATCTCTACCACTTGGTGGAGACAAACCCTCTCTGGCTTCTATATATTTTGTGCGATGTCTGAGCATAGACTGCTGGTAATGGAAGAAAGAGCCAATGGAGGTTGGCTGATATGACCTTCTCTGCTTTCACTTTGCTTGGATTTAATATTACTTGTTTCTTGCTCTTGTTATCTGTTACTATTCCAGGTGTTATTAATTAGAGAGACTGCCCTGTCAACAAGCCGAGGGTCTCTGCTCAATCGACAGTTTAGTTAGTTAATTACATTGTAACTCAGAAGAGGTGGACGGAAATGGAAAGACCATCCACAGGCACATGCTAGCCAGGCACTGGGGGACACAAATGCAGCCGGAAGAGTGAGTCTCAGGGCGGATGAGAAGCATCCTCATCGAAGCTGCCAAGGAGAAGTGGATGAAAACTGAATGCTCAACATATCGTAGACACGATGCATGCATATATAATTGGGTACTCTTGAGTAGGTAAGATAAATGATAGTGGGTTGGGAGGCCGACCTCAACCAATGGGTAGAACAAGAAATTTAGATGTAGGAGTGGAGCTTGTTGGTCTCTGATCCAGCCACACCCGGGTTGTCTCACCCAATACAAGCATACAATTCATCTCTATTGGATGATGGTGAGCATAGTAGCCATAGCTATCATGAATGCAACATGTTCCATCAAAGTTGATCCTAGATTTCAAGAAATTCAAAAGGAATTCTAACTTCTTCAATTTCAAATTTAGCAACATAATGTCTGTTTGGGTCACACTAAGAAGCACATTTTGTGCCTTGCTCAATCTGAATTACCAGGTTCCAGTGCAAAGGATCCAGCTCTAGTGGAGTCCTCAAATGAATAGTTTTTAGTTATTTTCTTTTGTCAAATTTTGAGTATGTATATGTCGATTAATAGTACTTATGTTAGCATGTTAAGTGTGAACTGGTTTTTAGACATTCAAGCCTATAAGGCTAAGTATGACAAAATTAAGAACCTTAGATTTTGGATGGCTTATAATGTGTTTGATGACCAACAAACCTTGTTTCCCAATGGGGAAGTTGAGGCTACAAAATGTCTTTTATGTTTGTAACCTGCTTTGAAAATGAATGATTGAAAGGTCCTATTAAGCTTACAAAAAAATAAAAAATAAAAATAAAAAAAATTTTGATTTTGAAGTGGCACATGGTATTGATAATTCATGGTATTCACCCATGATATTGTAACAAATCCTATTTACAACTTAATAATATCCATGGTAAAATGGGGATAATTATCCATGGTTAGTTTTTATGTGCTTATTAATTAAATTTAAATATGGCTACATAATCATTATTTTAATTTATATGGTAAATTGGATCTTAATTCATAACTACTATTTATATGTTATATATTTTAAAGTGATGAGTATACAATTTAAGTGAGCCTAATTGTTAAGAGCATGTGTTTTTTTGTAAGAGATTATAAGTTCAAAACTTTTTACGTTAAAACATTGTATTAATCACTCTTTTAGGAATACTACAACATCGCCCCTATACTTTTTTGCTTTTATATTTTATTTAAAAATTCTTATAAAA
>APFE030470069.1:0-30983 GCA_000404065.3 Pinus taeda | reverse complement strand
GGGAAGAGTTCTCGTTGGGTGAACTAGATTTCTGCTTCCCAGGGTTGGATGACTTTTTAGGGGCCTGGGCTACAGAGCCGATGACTCCATCAACAGATGGTTTGGGCGGAGCCTTGGATGTGCTGGGCCTAGGGGCGTCTGGCAAATAATCATACAAAGTACCAGACTGAGAATAAACTAAGTCTAAGTACTGGGCACGCGCGATCGCTTGCTCTTTAGTTACGGATGCCCCCATAGCGATGTCCCTTGCAATGTGGGGGACAAAGGAGGTAGTAAACCAGCCAGTAAGGAGGAAATCAGGTATCCAAAACTTGATTAACCTGCGACGCCTTCTCCATTCATGAATATGATCAAAGATATGTGTAGCAGTGCTCTGTTTAAGAGACGTAAGGAGATGAGTCCCCGTCTCATACCGAATGGGTAACTGAAAGTGATTCAAAAATGCCATAGCCAGCAAATTGAAATCATGAAATGATGCACGAGACAATTCGATATACCATTTTGCTGCCGAACCCATGAGAGTCCTTTGAAAGAGGCGAAGTCAGATCGAATCATCGAGCCATGAATTTGACGAACACCATAAGTGATACGTCATGACATGGGCCTCAGGGTCCTCTCCGGCCTTCCCATCAAATTTAGGACAGTCACTTGGAATTTTAGTTGGAACTGGTGGCCACTGCGAATCATGCAGAATGGGATCATTTGTCAGTTTTGACACATCGGGCAGTTCCAACGTGGCTAGAAATGGTAATTGAGGATTAAACAACATTTGCGGCGGATATGAGGTGGAACCAGAATTCCACCCATCTCCAGGTTGCCCCCATTGTCCTTGTCCCGATGGACCAGGTCCGTAAGGGCCTTGTCCATAAGGATTTTGTCCGTAGGGGTTGTTCCCGAAACCAGGCTGCTGGTTCTGCCCCCCAGCGCCCCATTGGTTACCAAATTGACCAGCAGGTTGTTGATAATTCGATTGAAGATTACCCTGCGGTTGTTGGTAATTCTGATAAGGGATGTAAGGATTTTGTCCTTGGGGCTGCTGGTATCCGTACTGAGCCTGTGAACCAGGCGGCATTTGATGGGATTGATATCCACCAGAATGTTAGGGCTGGGATTGGTACCCACCCGAATATGGAGGTTGGGCCTGATGCCTGCCAGAGTACGGAGGCCGGGATTGATACCCACCTGAGTACGAAGGTTGGGATTGGTACCCGCCTGAGTAAGGAGGTTGGGATTGGTGCCCACCTGAATACGGAGGCCGGGATTGGTACCCACATTGATATGGATGCTAAGATTGGAACCCACCTGAAAGAGGAGGTCGGGATTGATACCCGCCTGCATTCAGAGCTGTCTGGCCAGAGGGTCGTACTGGTTGGATTGGGGGCGGCCTCACTCGCCGAGAAGGTCGAGCTTGCTAGGTGAGGGGTGGCCCTTGTGCAACCGAGGCTTGTCCCTGGTGACCAGAGGGTTGCTGGGTGGTAGGCTGGCCTTGCTGCACGTAAGGCGAGCCTCCTTGCCCAGAAGGGTTTCCTTGTTGGTTTACGGGTTGACCTTGTTGCCCATGAGGTTGTCCCTGATTCCCGTAGGGTTGCCCCGAAGGGTAGCCTTTTTGGGTACCTGGTTGACCTTGTTGGGTGCTGGGTTGTCTCGAGTTTCCTGAAGGTTGCCCAAGATAGGTAAACGCCGGACCACTAGAGACCGAAGGTTGTCCTTGTGGGCCTCCTTGCTGACCAGGGTAGTTCTGACCTATAAACTGTTGCCCATAATCAGGCTGCACGTAAGGTTGCTGACCTTGGTAAGGTGGTCCTTGCTGTCCTTGTCTTGGATAGTACACACCGCCACCATATCCGGTGGTGCCCCAATCCACGTTCAATGGAACGGAAATTTCAGTAATAAGGAATTTGAGGCAGAGAGGTGTACAAACGATGATTCTCGGCATCATAGTACGGACCTTGACCATCCAAGTTCTGGACATTACGCAAGTATTCGAAAAATGCCTCCTCCTCTGTTATATGTTCGGAAGCAGGAGGGGCATCACTTGCAGGGTGTACAACTCTAGAAGAAGGAGACGGTTCACCACTCTGTGTTGGATCTCGAGACGGGTCCGCAGCGGATGAAGCTGTGACTGCACTCACAACTGGAGTTGACACTGCGACACAAACGGTTGGGTTGGTGGGTACTACCGTAACAGCAGAATGAGGGGCTTGGGAAATAAATGGTCCTATGGTACGGACGACGTCGTGACCCCAAGAAAAGAACTGTCGAGCATCCCGCAATGACCTGTAATGCCTTGGCACCATTTGCCCAGAAGACGTGACGGTGTAAGGCGTAGAGATAACAGGGGATGTTGCTGGAATAGGAGTATCTATACTCGACACAACGTCTGGGCCACTAGACACTGGAGAACCGTCACCCATATCGGATGAAGCCATCGAAAATGGAGCACCGACAGGAGTGGCAGGATGAGACTCATCAGAGGGTTCCCAAACAGGGTTGTAAAAGAACTCGTAGAAATCGTCTCCTGGAGCTCGAGAACTCAACGATTGTACGCTTGGAACAATGGGAAAAGCATCACAAACTGGAGTTTCAGGGGCAACTAAAGATGGGGACCCTTCTTCACTCGGGATCGAGGACAGAGTAGATGGATCCGCCAGGATGTCCCAACAAAGACCCTAAAGAAGCTAACGATAAAACCTACTCAAACTAAACGCACACAAGATTAACGGGTAATATTATCGTGGCCAAATGAATTTTAAAACATAGGACCAAACCTTGACCTTTTTCATGTTTTTCGAGATCGGAGAAAAGGACGAAAAGATGACTCTATCTACTTCGAATGTTTATGAGGCACGAAGTGACAAGATTGCTCACTTACACCTTTTCTTTTAGAGAGTCTGAAAAGAATCAAAAAGCGACTACTCTGGAGTTCTAAGGCAAAAGGTTTACCAGCAACCCGTAAAACTGCTTATCACCTTGGCAATCGTATGAGACCAAGGACTTCCTGTATTGCAGTCAATCTTCCAAATGCTGTGTTCGTGCGTTACGGTTCACAAGGCGGCAGACTCGGCTTCCTATGGATAAGGATGCAAGCCTAATGGAGTCTCCCCATATATACGCGACGGTACGTGGGAGCCAATCCGTACTAGCACTTATCGTTTCACCGTGGAGGAATCACCCAACCACTCAACGATAAGATACTAGGTTTAAAGACACCGGAACACGTCTCTAGCCTAGACCTCTAGATATTCACGTTAAGTTCCAATGCGTTTTTAGATAAATTTGGTTTATTTTACGGTTGATCTTGGATTAGATTTTAGTTTCGGGTCCTACCATATGATCTCTCAAAAACACCTAAATGCAACTATATGCCAAAGATCATCACTTTGTTCGATGAATTCTAGCTATAAGAAAGTTAAGGATCTTTCAAACAAACAAAACGAACTTGAGCGATCACGCAACCTAATGCAACTAGCAGCGAGGAAACGACAATTTTTCTTTTGAAAGCAAAAAGTAACGAAATGTTCTTTTCCTTTCAACTATTAATGCAAAAGACACTAGTTTGCTTTACTTTGCAATGACATAAAATTTCTTTTAAAATGAATTAGAGAGATAGCAACACTAAGTGAAAATCTAAATCACTCAATGCACACACAAGACAATTCCCAAGTCACTAAAAACCAGTTTCCAAAATCAAAGGAAAACAAAGGCTCATGAGCTATGTAATCTAAGCTCAACAAGACACTGAGGAATTCAAAGGAGGAAAGCAAACCGCTTGGAACACAATCAATCACTTTCAACAATTACCAAACAAACGTGAAAACAAAAACAAAGTCGGCTAGTCAACCAAGAACACAAGATCCCGAACGGGAGGCTAGACACACATGACCACTAGATGCCCTAGGGTTTGAGTGTGAAATCAATGGAGAAAAGCAAACACCCGAAGGATGAGAGTCCACAACCAGACAAACGACAATCCGACACACTTCAGTAATAGCAAAAGTCAAGACAAAATGCCAACCAAGCAATGAGAGCCAAAAGGAAGGTTTTGTAAAAACTGAAAAGAAGAAATAAACGAACCCTCGCGGAACGAGGTCTCGCAAGCAAGCGAGTTACAGCTTAAACAAAATTAACAAGCCAAAAACCAAGTGGAAAAAGCAGGGGGCAACCAAACCAAGAGGATCAGGAGGTCAATTTGGAAAAAAAAGAGTTTTACAGGATTAGTGCGGGTGACCCCTCAGCAACAAAGCGATGACAAAAAAAGGTCTGTAGCAACTTTGTGCTGTTAGCGCGGAAGGACACGGATAAAGGGTGCTGTCCCGAAAACCAGGTCAGCACGACTGTTAAATGTATATACGCGATGACAGAAACGACAAAGAAGACATTGTGCGATGTCAGCGCAGCTGTTTTAAAATAAAATGCGCTGAGACTAAAAAACAAATAGAATCGAACCAAAAACTCCCAAACCAAGGCAACAGGCTTTCAAGGCAATTAGAGCAGTTCCCAGGATGAACCAGGAAACAAATCAATAAGAAATCAATCCCCAAACTTTGACAAAGAGGCAATAATCGAATCAAAAACAAGGGTGAAATACAAAGAGACAAGTAAGCTCCCCAGCGGAGTCGCCAAATTGTTGGAGAGGTAAATCCCCTCTACAGATAGAGGCGATCCCTACTAGCCCAAAGGGGGTCTAGCAACAATCAAACAATGCTACACTGTAGGTTCCTAGTTGTAATTAACAAGTGGGTAAAAGAAACCTGCTTGGATTCCAACGCTACGTTTGTCGAAGAGATGATCCTCTCGCTCTTTCGCTCCAGCCGATCACAGCCCTCCACTATCCTCGCGGACGGACACCTGCACAAGCAAAGAGAGAGCAAACACAAGCGTAAAATCTACTAAAAACAACTATGTATCAGTCAGGAAGGATACAATTTACATTAATCATTCATAGGACAAATGGAAATGGAACCATAAGAGTAGTCATCTATCTTTATTAATCAGAAAATAGAGTAAGGTACAACCAAAGTCCTAATGTTGAGTCCTTCTCTAGAGGGTCCAGTCAGCATGTCTTCCAAGCATTCACCTTTGAAGTGGATCTCCCATGTCAAAGAGGTCTCTCTCTCACACACAAGGCAACAAGCTCATAACCTTCCTCAAGCTCAAAAGCAATCCTCACACAACACACCAAATGCCTACGAAGAGTAGCACTAATGCACTAAGAATTCCTCAATCAAAGTCTATATGTTCCAAACTAGCTGCTCATGGGCAATGGAGGAGGCTTATAAAGGAGAAGCGGTCTCCATGAATAGGTAAAGGATGAGCTCTTCCCCAAGATAAGTGGATGGTCAGTCGAACAGACATGCCAGAGAAAGGATGGCGACCTCAACAATGCTAACAGCCAAGTCTGGAGTCATCTGGAAGGTTGGCTATTAGAACAAATTCGCCTAAACAGGATCAGCGCGGGTGCAAAACTGAGCTGGCGCGCTGGCGTCGCAGATCAATTATAGAAGAGGCCTGGTCAGCGCTCAATGATACAAATGGAGGGCGCGCTGTCCGTGAAATTGGACCAGCACGGAAAACACGTGTGCTTCCGCGCTGGCAGCGCAGCGGTTACATTATCCTCCGCCAGTCAGCGCGGTTATTTAATGAACAGACGCGATGATTCAATTAACTTAGGCAAAGAGGGTTTTTAGCCATTCCAAAGGGCATAAGTGAGGTGAATGTGGATTTATGGCACAGCAGGGAGACTGACATGATGGCAGTGACATTTTACTGTGTAACAAGTCCCATTAGGCCACCAAGGTCAGGTAGGAGGGGATTGCCTGCAACCCCTCCTGCCCCACCCATGTGTCTGCACAGGCCCATTGGGTTGTCAGGGTGGGGTGAGAGAGGCTACACGTAGGCCCCTCCTACCTCACCCTAGTAATCCAATGGGCTACCAGGGGTGGAGAGAATCGAGCCTCCACCTCTGGCAACTTGTTGGGCCGTAGGGGTGGAGCAGAGGGGTTGGGCACCAACTCCTCTTCCCCAACCCCATAGCCCAATGGGCGGGAGGGGAGTGGATTTTTTTAATTTCTTATTTTTTAATTTTTATTTTTTAAGGCTATCTTTTACAAAATTATTTATCGTTTTCATTTTTTTATTAATTTAATCTATTGTCTTTTTGTAATATATTATATATGTGTGTTGTGTGTGTGTGTGTGTGTGTGTGTGTGTGTGTGTGTGTGTGTGTGTAACTTTTCGCAGGAAAATGGCATCAAAGAATATTTCTATGAATCTTTCTAGACCAAATACTTCTAAAATTAAAGGCGCATTCTCAAAAACATTGTTGAATGAACCAAACTTGAGCTAATAACTACAAATCTTTCAATTGCCTCAAATGATAAGAAGACAATCTTATATTGGAAAAAATCAACAGAAGTGAAGCTCCCAGAAAATGTATGGTATGTGAAAGATAGAGAAGGCGAACATGTGTAGATATATCCATATGAAGATATCCCTAAAAATAGTGGAATTTATGAGGTGTTGGGAAAGGTCATAGACATCTATTTGATATCGGATATCGAGGTTGTTTATGTACTTACAAAACCACCCAAGTCACATGAGAAGATTAAATATCGGTTATCATTGTCATTCTATGACACGACAAAGGAATCTACAAAGTTGTGTAAACAAATTATAAATGACATTTCAAAAGATATTGTAAGTATTGTTATTTATATTTGTGTTTTGCATTATTGTAACTATCTCATTATATTTTTGTAACTTATTTTTTATTGACTTATGATATTTTGTTTGACAGAATTTTATTGAAAATGTTTCAATTATGTTGGGAGGCATTCATTTCATAGAAAGATATTATGAATGTTGTCAATAGTTTCTTCTCAGGGTTAGAAGAAGATATGGAAAACAAGCAAAACATAGTAATTCATGATACTACAAAGCTACTGTCAAGGAATCGGAAAAAAAAAAAAGTCTTTAGTGGATAAATCTAGCAAAGGCAGACAGGTTACTTTTGAAGATGAGTAAGTTGAAACTGACACTAAAGAATATGTTGCCACTACTGAGGATGACATTAGAACTAATGTTAGAAAGGAGAAGAGCCATAGAAGACCGAAAGTAGCAATGCCTAGGAATTTCTTTGTTCTAGTTAATGACAAGAATGTTAGGAGGAAGAAAATGAAAGTTGAACATTCTCAAGTAGTCATCTCCAATAGTGAAGATCCTAGTGAAAATTCAAAAGAAAGCAAGGAAATCATTACACCAAGAGCTTATTTAAAGGGTGCCAAGGGTGCCATTATTAAAACAAAACAAAATTCTATTCGACATAACTTGACAAAGACAAATTTAATTGAGGGTGGTCATACATTTCAGCTTAATGTGAGAAAAATCTATAAAACAAGTGAAGGACAATGTAAATATCAAATTAGAAAGCCACAACACCTGCATATTCACAACTCGAAGACACTGATGAGGGACAATCCATAGGCTCATGTGGTTAATTATGTGCTTCTTGTTGATCTAGATCAAGTTTCCAATAAAGAAGCATTTGATAAGTCAAAATGTTTTGAATACAATTATTATGTGCTTGGGAGGAACCATTATGTAGAAGCTCAAAGGAAATTGATGGAGGAATATCCCAATAACCCATGCTTTGAAACAATGAAATGTATCATTTATAGTTTTTTATCAAATACAAAAGAAAAATTATTGGCATAGGATCATAATTCTGATATTGAATATAGGATTTCTATGACTTTCATCCAAAGGGTTAAATTTATTCATAATGAATTTGAAGAAAAATGTGGTGAGGATAAGATAAATGTTACTATATAATTCCAAAAGGAATGTTGTATAGAAATAGGCTATCAAATTGAGGAGAAAATTAGTTCAAAAGGTGGAAGAGTAAATATTGATATATTTAGAAGTATTGATAACATTTTCTAGTTGCCAATTAGAACTGGAGAGATATGGGAATTGAATAATGATATTTTCAGCATGTGGGAGAACATTGGCATTAAATACCATAAGGTCAAAAGGTCTAAACCATTGATATGTAAAGTAAATTAGATCCTGAAATGAAGCAGCTTCCAGAAGATATGACTATCATCTCTTAGAGAGCACTGCAAGGAGTGAAGGATGAAAAAATTGTCAAAGCAATATTATCTCATGTGAAGTCAGGGGGAGTTATCATTGGAGGAAATGTTTGAGGAATTTCAAAAGTAAGTTTGTTGAATTATTTTTACTTATTTCTAGATTATAATTTTCTTTTAAATATAACATATTATTCTTGGTATTCTTTGTTATACATATCAATATGTTAACTTTTTTTACTTTATCTATTCAGTCATAAATTTTACATGAAAATACAAGAACAAATGGTTAAATTGTTGAATGAATATAGTTGGGATGATGTTGTACGCAACTATCTAGATTCAAGTTCTACATCAACACTAAAAGATTTTTATTTTGCATTTAGAAAGGTATATTTATTTATACATTCCTTTTTATTCATATGTATACTATTTTTATTTTATAA
Organism: Pinus taeda; assembly: GCA_000404065.3. NCBI lineage: Eukaryota > Viridiplantae > Streptophyta > Pinopsida > Pinales > Pinaceae > Pinus > Pinus taeda. The sequence continues at coordinate 22,450 of APFE030470069.1, read as the reverse complement.
CTTATACATATATTTGTTTATTTTATTAAAGATGAGGAAGGATGAAAATGGAGGACCAGATAGTTTCAGAACCTTTATTGAAAAAATTAAGATCAAAAGACTAAAGAAGCAATGTCTTAGGAATGTTGAAATTGATCCAAATCTTACTCACTTCATTTGGAATGGGCCTGAAATTATTCAATATCAAGTAATATAAGGTGACTGTGAAGACATTGCTAAATTCATACCTAAAAGGGATTATTCCCTACTTATTGCAAATATTCCCCATGGTTTCAGTATCCCAAACATTGACTATGATAGTGACCCTTATACTTATCAAGCTCTTGGTAAAGTGGTTGTGGGATTTGTAGAAGTCACATCATCACCATTATGGAGATTTGTGACATTTCATTTAGACACACAATTGGCAATGTTATTATCAATCTTCAACGGGAAAACAAACTCAAGGATGTAGCTTACATGGTAAGGCGTTGAAAAGTCAAATCTTCCTAACTGTGAAGATCAACCAATTATAAATGATTTTGAGTTCATCGATATTAATAGTTGGACAAAAGATGATGGCTATATGCCTATTCTTTTTAATCAAGTAGATGGAAAGAGTCATAGCTAAGTACTGGTTTATAATGTTGTTGTGAAAAAACTAACATATGAAAATAAAGAAGTAAAAGGAGAGAGTAAAAATTTATCAAAAACCATAGTCATTGATTAACTATCTTATAGACCTATGTCCAGATGAAGGAGATTGAGTTTTGGATTTATTTTCTCGCTCAGGTAACTTTTACTATATAGAATTGAATTTCAATATCTTCTTTCTTAATTTATATGTCATTATACTAATTTACTTCATTATTTCTTTTGTGCTTGATAATTAGGTACAACACTAACATGTTGCCTAAAAAAAGGAAGAAATTGCATCGCCATTGAAAAAGATCCAATACAGTGAAACTTTTTTCAGCAAAGAATTAATTCTTCAATTTATTCCAGATGCAATGCAAGAAATTGGGTTGAAGAAAGGGGATTTTACTGAATCACATCTGGCAAATAAGGCAAAGGAACCTCAACCACCATTACATAGAATGATTGGAAAGGCATATATTGAGAGATTCACAGACATCAAAGATCCATTAGAAGAGGAAAATGAGCAAAATGAAGCTGAAAATATTCTCGAAGAAAACAATGATGAAACTCTAGAGGATGAAAAGTTTGGATTATGTGATATTGTTGATTAAATTTAAGTTATGCTTGGAAATCAAGCTCAATTTCTGTATCTATTAGTTAGTTATACTTGTAATGTTTTCACTTTGACATCTTATGATAAGAATAAGCATTCAATTAATGTTGTTATGTGTTCAATATTTGTATTATGTGATTTTCTCTTTAATTTTTGTGTGAATCATTATTTTTTGAAAAAACAATGATTGTTATTATTTTTTGACATGAAATTCATAAAAAGAACTATTATTTAACCATTTTTTGTTAAATTTGTCCTATAAAAATTGTGATTTTGACATGTCATTTCTAGCACAAAATTATCAAAATGTGTATCTTTTTAGTTATATTTATGTTCAAAATGGTTATTTTTATGTCAATTGTTAAAAATTGTTGTTTTTTAGAGACAATTATTTTATGTGCATTGAAAAACTAATTAACGATATATAAATATGTAGAATATCACAAGTTTAAAATATCGACCTTCTTCTTTAACTATGCAAAAAAATAAAAACCCCACTACAAGAAAAAAAAATAAAGAAAAACAAGAAAACATGAAGAAGAAGACCACTTCAAAAATTGTTAAATTTTGAAAATAATTATTCACATTTAATACATTATAAAATTTAAAGTAAAAAAATAGGTCTTTTAGAAAAACGCCCTAATGCAGAATCAACATTTTTTAAAATCAACATGCAAATCACTAACATTCTGAAAACTAATATATATAAAAAAAAAAAATTAAAGTGTCAAAAACTATTGTAAAAAAAAAATATGTGTATTCTATATCACCACTTTTCAAAATCAGTTGACCTTTCTGCTACCTCAACAAAACAGGCAATTGTATCGGTTCCTGTTTCAAATTTTACAGTGTTGAATGTAAAAGCATGCCTACTAGGGATGAAGAAGTTCTTTAGAATAAATGACTAAGAGAATATGAAATCTAGAGTTGCCTCTTACATTTTAAAAGAAAAAGTAGATATTTGGTGGGAGGATGTGAAGAATACTAGAGCCATCACCAAGAAGGATTTGACATGGGAAGAGTTTGAGAATATTTTTAGGGAAAAATATATGTTTGAATGCTACTACGACAACAAGGCAAAGGAATTTAATGAACTCAGAATGTGACAACTCACTAGTGATGAATATGTCACTAAGTTTTCTGGTCTATTAAGATATGTCCCATATCTCAATGACGAGAAGGTAAAAATTTAGAGGTTCATCAGTGGGTTTCCTATGGTATTCAAAGATAATATTAGATTTTTGGAACCCCAAACTCTAAAGGATGTGACTAAGAAGCTAGAGCATTTCTATGAGCAAGAAAGGTGTAGACCAGAGACTAGGAGTAACTAGGTAGCCAAAATCACCTCCAAGAAAAATGTGAGTTGGTCCAGGAAGAACCCCAGAAGGGAAAGAGAGGAAACATCCAACTTAGATGAGACAATCTCAACAAAAAGCTAACATGCAGCAACTGACATCGACCGAACCCAAGATTGAAGGTTGGAAACCACTCAAGTGTTGGACGTGTGATGGGGACGAAATGAGAAGGGATTGTCCTCATTAGTAGGAGGTTGGACCTAAAATATAAAGTGCTCAAGAGGTGAGAACGATGGCTGAAGTAGAATATAATATGCCAAGGGTTTATGTATCATTGGAAAACCACCAAGAAGACCACCAGGCATCCATCCTTGAGATGGAAGGTAATCTATAAGAGAATTTTTTTTATATTTTGATTGATCTAAGTTCTAATCATAGCTATGTCATCCCATAACTTGTTGAAAAGTTAAAATTGAACAAGGAACTATACTGAAAACCATGGTTGGTTCAATTGCCAAGAGTCACAAGGAGAGTGATCATCCAATGGGTGGATTTATGTGCATTGGAAATTACTGGCACAATCATAACAACTCACTTGAAAGTTCTACCATTGGGTGGGTATGGAATATTTCTAGTCATGGAATGGTTGTATGCACACTAGACCAAGGTGGATTACTATGAAAAAGAAATAAAATCCTTAGTTGAGCAAGGGACAAAGAGGGCAGTGCAAGGCAAAAAAAATCCCATATTAGTGAGGTTGATTACTGCCATGCAAGCCAAATGTAGTTGCAGGAAGGGATGGATGTTGTTCATGGGAAAAGTTTCTAAAAATGAGGGAGCCGACAGAGAAGCTAGGAATGAGGAAGCTGAGTTTCTCTAAAGGTACCCTGTCTTGTGATAGTATGTAGATGTCTTTCCAATAGAGGTTCCTAGATTACCCCCTCACAGAGAGATATATATTTCTCTATTGAGTTGGTAACTGGAGTAGCACTAGTATCTAAGGCCCCATATAGAATGAGCACCCTTCAGTTGGTTGAGCTAAAATTGAAACTAAAAGAAATGTTGGACAAAGGGTACATAAGGCCAAGTGTGTCCTCGGGGAGCTTTGGTATTGTTCGTGAAAAATAATGATGGATACCTGAGACTATGCATTAACTATATATAGCTAAACAAGGTAACCATTAAGAAGAGGTACCCATTACCAAGGAATGATGATCTCTTTGACCAATTAAGGGGAGCGACAATCTTCTCCAAAATTGAATTGAGGTCAGGCTAATATCAAGTGAGAATCAACGAGGATGAAATTCATAAGACTTCCTTCTAAACAAGATATGGGCACTATGAATTCATAGTGTACCCTTTGGGCTTACTAATTCTCCTGCCACATTCATGTGCCTAATGAACGGGGTGTTACGACTATACTCAGATAAGTGTGTCATTGTATTTGTGGACGAAGTATTAGTCTATTAAAAAATGGAAGGAAAACATGAGAAAAATCTAGCGTATGTGTTAAAATTGTTGAGAAAACACAAGATCTATGCAAATTTTGACAAGTGTGACTTCTTCTATACACAGATACACTACTTAGGGCACATTGTATTCAAGGAAGGTGTATCAGTTGATCCAGATAAGGTCCAAGCCATCAAGGAGTGGCCAACTCCAAATAATGTAGATGAGATCAGATCATTTATGGGATTGGCAGGATATTATAGGAGACTTATTCATAATTTCTCAAAAATATGGCATCCCATTACAACCTTTCAGAGAAAAGGGAAGATATTTGAGTGGACCGCATGATGTGCAAATAGCTTCGAGCAGTTAAATCAATTGCTCACTAGTGCACTAGTGTTGGGAATTGTAGATCCTAATAAGGATTTCATAGTGTGTATTGATGCTTGCAAGGAGGGACTCATTGGATTCTTAATGAAGGAGGGACAAGTTGTGTGCTATGAGTATAGAAAATTTAGTAAACATGAGGAGAATTATGTGACACGCGACCTAGAATTAGCTTATAGTATTCATGCTTCCAAAATGTGGAGGGACAACCTTCTTGGTTAGAACTTCATGCTCATGATAGATCATAGTGGGCTCAAATACTTTTTTGAACAACCAAAGTTGAATTCTACGCAAGCCAGATGGTTTTCCATGCTCAAAAAATTGGACTTGGAGATTAAGTATATAGAAAACAAGGTTGTTGATTCCTTGAGTCGGAAGATCCAAGTGAACTATTTGGAAATTGTAAGCTCATATGTGACAAATTTGGATGAAAATATAAAAAAAAATTGACAACAAGATGAATCATACTAGTGAGTATGGGATAGGTTGCAATGAGGCGGTGAGGATGGAAAATACCATCTCACTTTGGGCAGCTTAGTCTAATTTAAAGGTAGAATTTATGTGCCTAATAGTGATGAAATAAAAGGTTTGATAATGAGAGAATTCCACACTTATCCCTACTCAAGATACCCATGATATCAAGTGACCCTTACAACCATCAAAATATGCTACCACTGGCCAGACTTGAAGAAAGTAGTATACTTTGTGGCAAAATTCATGGAATTCCAGCAAGTGAAGGTTGAATGCAAGCATCTGATAGGATTACTACAACCTATCCCTATTATGGAATGGAAGTGGGAGGTGATCTATAAGGATTTAGTCACAGTATTACCCAAAACATCGAAGCAACATGATGCAATCATGGTAGTGGTAGACCAGCTTAGCAAGGTATCTCATTTTCTAGCAATCAAATTCACCCATTATACTAGTGAAATAGCACGAATTTTCGTAAGAGGGATTGTGAAGCTGCATGGAATACCCTACAAGATTGTGTCTAAAAAAGATGCTAAATTTATTTCCAGCTTTTGGGAGGAATTGTTCATAGGCTTGGGGATACAATTATCATTTATCAATGCCTATCAGCCACATATAGATGGGAAAACAAAGAGAACAAATCAGATCCTTGAGGACATGTTAAGGATATGTGTGATGCATTAGCCTAGGAAATGGGAAGAGTATATTCCACTTTTGGAATTTTTTAACAATAATGGACACAAAGAATCCATAAGGATGAGCTCCTTTGAAGCATTATATGATTGGAATGAAATACTCATCTCATTTGGAGTGATCCAGTTAATGGACTTCACGTAGGACCTAATATGACTAAGGATATGGAACAACAAGTTCATATCATAAGGAAAAAATTTGAAGGTGGCATAGGATACAAAAAAGAGCTATCCAGATAAGCATAGGATTCACAAGGATTTCCAAGTACGGGAACACTTTTACCTAGGGGTTAAGCCCAAAAGGCATTCCCTAAGCATGGGGACATGTGCTAAGCTGGCACCACAATGCTATGGGCCATTTGAAATGCTTGAAAGTATAGGACTAGTAGAATATAGAATACCCTTACCTACCTCAGTCATAGTCCATGATGTTTTTCATGTTTCTTTACTTAAAAAATTTGTATAATATTATAATCATGTAATTGAATGGTTTGTGCTATAAGTGGAACCAGACAAAGAGTTCCAACCAGAGCCAATGTGCCTTCTAGATTGGAGGAGTCTCATGCTCCAGAACCGAGCTATAGAGAAAATCAAGGTGCAGTCGAAGAGCTTTGGGCCATAGGAGGCCACATGAGAAATGGTTGATTCCATGAAAATTATTTATCTTTTCTTGTGTGATGGTTAAAACAAGTATGCATAATTGTAAATATTGCATAGAGTTGTGTGTATAAAGCTCCACAAAACAGTATGTGTTTCATTTTGATTATATTATTGTACATGGAAAATTGAATAACAATAATGGCGTTCCCTAAATGTAACACCCTCATCCCACATCTACCCAAGTAACTAGCCAATCGGGGTAAACATTCGACAAGAGGCTACTATGATTGGATTAGACCTCCTATGTGACCTTAAGGAAGTGGAATCAATGAAAAAATCAAACACAGTCATCCAACATCAACTTCAGGATGCATAGAAACCAATCCAACATTTCAGATAACTTGCCCTTGGATCCTACTAAATTTTTGACCATATTAGGCCTCAGTCACTCTCATGTTATATGCATGACAACATCAAGAAACCCAAATTTTCTCTCACAGACTTATGTGCTAGTTTCCAGAGACCTAATTTCCATTTCTGTGCCAATGACCCCAGGATTTAAGCCACTTTTTAAAGCCCATAGCCCAATTCACTGCCCAGACTGGAGTGATAGCTTAAGATCAATAAAGGAAAAGGAAAAAGATGATGTCAAAGAAATAATTTGAACAATACCTTAACTAGATGCATACTAGCCATGATAAGAATTTTGTCAAACATATCATCAACATGTAACTTACAAGTGTAAATAACAGAATTAAGTGCAGGGATCTCGTACTTATCTGGGAATCGCTATGAACCATTGTTCCCTCATGTCATTTGTTGAATTATCATATATTAGGCCATATATACATTATCCATTCATTTACAAATAAAAACATGTTGAGAGCCATACATCTCTACTATCATAAAACATACATATAACCAACATAATAAGGACATAAATTTCATAAACGTATCAACCGTAAAATCCACATATATATCATTACATTTACACATGAAAATCATGGGAATGAATTTCTCATTAATGAATGCAATAAACCACCTGGAGATGGGATTACCATGTTCCACTTGACCATAGATTGGTTGAGCCAATTCTCTCTTTAGCAAATCACCCTCGTGCTATATTCCAAGCATGAATGTGGGACTCATAGAACACACCAAAAAAAGATAACAAGCATGGATGCCACCTGAGTTCTCCACCTACATTGTGAGGAATTTGAGTGCCTCCTAGTCTCTCAGGCTTTACCATAATCCACAGTCTAATCCAAGGGTCACTAGGCCTTACACTGAGATAAACTCTCTAGAATTTATCGTACATCCCATCCTAGGACTACTAGGCCCAACAGAGAGAAATCCACCTCATTGCATTGCCGTATATCTCAACATTCACTAGCAAGGATTCCTATGCCCACCAACGTACACAATCCTGGCTTTACCGCAACCGATAGTTTCGCTGAGGGGTTACTAGGCCAATGGATTTACCATGATCCCAACTCGGTTTAGTGACTAATAGGCCATGTGTTTCCCATTTTGGAGATCCACCCTGCTAATCTTCAAATCCATCCGGCCATTCCACATCAATCGAAGTATGAGAACCCATCTCATCAAGGCTATTAGGAAATGGGAAGACTAAGCTGAAGAAATTTTTCACACCTGGCAAACCCCATTCCATGATAGAAAAGAACCACATGAAATTCCATGCATGCCAATTCCATCAAGGAAAACACACATGCAAGTTGATACCTACAATGAAGCATGTTGTAACTGCTTGATCCTGCCTTTTCCTGCCTAATCTTTGCTTCCTCTTACCTCCTTTCCCTTTCTTCCTCCAATGCCAAAGTGCTCGAAGAAAATCTGTCCAAGAGTGAGAGAGGGAGAGATAATAATGAGGAGCTCCAAAACTCAACTGACAAAAGGTTACACTTTCCAAGCTTGTTAGTTGATCCTCAGAAGCCTTTTTATTAATTAGGCCTCTATTTTCTTCATTTTCCATTATTTTCCTTCAATTTCCTCCTCACGTGCAACTTGTGACCTTTCACCTTCCTTTTCTCCTAATTTCCATTATTTTCATAAATAATTGTGCCAAAACTGCCATTTTTCCATTCCAAATCCTTAGCCATTTCCTTTGCCAATTTCCTTAGCCATAAACAACCAAATGAACACCCCCTAGTATATCTTTCCCAACATTCAGCTTGCAATAAGTGTCCCATCAACTGTGGCCTTATATATTTTGACATGGAATTTTCACAAGGGCTATTAAACTCAAGGGAGGGGGGGGTGTGGGCGGGGATTGTGATAGTCCCACCCAAGGCTCTCATTAAAATTACATCCTAAACACATTGTAAATATTGTAAAATTATTTGAAATTAAAATGGGGACTGAGTCAAGGGACACATATTCTAGAGTTGGGAAGGGAGTCACTTGTTTGGGACATCATGGTTTCTTGTGCAAGGAAGAAACCTAAAATGCAGGCCAGCCATTAAAGAATGACTAAGGCTATAATTGATGAAAAGAGCTCTTGAAAGTAAATGAGTAGAAAAAAGGTATGCAGTCCCATGTCAATTTGGAAGCGATCACATGAAAATTGGGATGGGAATTTATGAAGGGATGGCGTGCTACAATCTAGGAAGGAAACAATAGTAAAGTTTCATTGAAGAAGATACCAAAAGAGAAGAAAAGCTTGAACGTAGAAGGAAAATGGGGAGACAACAAGAAAAAGGGAAGGGGATTAAAGTGAATAGGAAGGGAGAGTACAACAAGAGCTCTTTGCAAGTAGTGCCGAATAGAAGTTAAGAGAAGGGGATTGGCTCTTGATCCATGGATGTTTTGGGTAGAGTCGCTAGTCTCTAGAGCCCTGTAATAGCTTGGTGTCCCTAGAGGATTTGGGTTGAGACAGAATCCCTAGAGACATATAATAGCTTGGGTCCCAAGAGCCCATGCATTGAGACAAAGATTTTTGTAGACCTGTAACAACTTTCATCTTTCTAGGATGTGGGTTGGGATAGAATATCTGAAGCCCTATAATAGTTTGGGTCCCCTAGAGGCTATGGTTTGAGATAACAACTCTAGAGCCGTATAACAACTTGGGTAGAGGTGATCCTGAAACAAAATCAAAGGAATTGTAGAATGAAGACCTATGGTTAATGCCCAGATGGCATAGTGGATTCTAGACTCCTTAGAAGGAGGTGAATCATTGTGCAAGAACCTGGGGGTGAATTTGGGAACCTTTGGACTACCAGTGTCAACCAAGTAGGAAGCTTCCAATTGATGCGATTGAGGAAGGAAATCCTATGGAGTCCCGATATTACTGGTATATTGGTTTATCAGTCCCTAAAGCAAACACTCCCCCTAGACTCTATAATTTGGCTTAGGCATGATGGTTGCAATTGCCTATTATAGGGTGGAGAGTGCTTTTCCTAGACTCAATTTCCCAACATATTACAATATAAGTAATTGTCTATTTTGTTTATGTATGATGAATGAAATTACTGTATTATGGATAATAGTTTCAATGTAGGGACTGAAATGTGTTTTTGAAACTTGTATATATGTTAACATCCTTGTCGGATGTGTTAAGAAATTGTTAACCATGTATGTGTACGAACTTAATATACGCATGAACGTGTGAGAAATCCATAATTGAAATGTGTCTAACAACTGATAATGGAAGGCATGAAATAATTGGTACATAAAAGCATAATAATCACATGTTAACTAAGACCATATTATAATATAGTACTGAGCCATAAAATCTTGGATTAATTCTTGAAGAATGGTGAGTTGTGAGACCCATTTATTAATATAATATTACATAAGACGCCTTCTTCATAGTAGCATCTATATTCACTTGTGAGTCATATGTTGTCACATTACAAGTTGTTGTGTTTCTTGAAGAGGATGACCTTAATGTTGAAGGGATTTTTTACCTGGTATCAATTGAGCCACCATCTTTCCCTGAATGTCCTTCACCCTTGCACTTTTATTAGGTTGTATACATTTTGTTGGGATTTTAAAGCAACTGTCAAGGAACCTGAAGGCTCTGTGTATCAGCATGGATTTGTTTGCATGCCCACAGAAGGTCTGACACCGTCAGCATGCGACAGGTGAGGTTGGAACCTCCCCAGTTTCTTTGCCAAGTATGTGGTAGTTAATCTATGCAAGATCACCTATACCTCCCATGGTATCATTCCCTCCTCTTGGGATGGGAAGACTTATGGGCCAGGAACTTGTTGGAGAACCAATGACTCAAGCTCAAGAGGGATAAAATCATAAATCACACTAGGAAACTAAGAGTATCATAGTGAATCCATAAAATGCATGTGGAGGTGTACTTGACTCCTAAGGAAAATATATAGCTGACAAGGCTGGTTCAGAGAAGTCTAAAAATTAGTTAAGCTTGTAGTGAGGAGGGTTGTCAAGTTATATATCTAAGGCATATCTCAATGCATTTGGGAGTCTTTGACTGATTCATGGTGGGTAGGAGTAGGAAGGTCTTGTTGCGACTTAAACGAAGGAGGCCCTGAACTTAGAAGGAGTCAGCTAACCTTATCCACATGAATGGTCAAAAACCCTAGTCAATTGGGATTCCTAATTGGTGGAGAGAGATTCCCTTCACAAGATCGATCATAATGATAGAGCAGAAGACTATAGAGTGGAAGCGTAGATGGTGATTCAATTAAGAGTCGAGGACTTAGTAGTAGAAGAGTGTAGGGGTTCTATCAAGAGACAGTGATGGAAGTTTTTCCATTTCCAAAACCATTAGGCAAGGGAAGAGAGATGTAGAAGCCCCACACTATAATCCTGAAAGGTTAGAACCCCAGAAAGTAGCATAAGGGACTCTTTATTGGGTTCTGGGTTTGAGGGTTTGGTCACTAAGTCGGGACCCAGTATGAACCCATATTTCCAAAGGATTTTTCCTACGCCTTGAGACAACATTAGTAAAAATTCTTGAGGACACATGGCTAGTAGTTAGGCATCTTGAGTTCCCCAGTGAGCCACTTATAAATGACACATGAAACCTTTTGATGTTGGCAGGGGGTATGCTAGACATTAGGGTGACATCACTCAAGCAATGGTCAAATCCCAGAGGTTGGAAATCCATTATGAATGTAACGTCCCATGGAAAGACCCAGACTGCCAATTGACAGAATGGGGGTTCATAGAAGCCCTTTGTTCCTAAGGGCTTTACCCAGAAGAAATCATATGGAGGTATCAAGGCAGTGGGGCCATAAGGACCCATGATAGATGGTATGAAGAGGTGATGTTGTCGTTAGTGAGGAAGGTTGTGGACTATCAGCTAATATCTCAGGTTCCATGGGAGGGCTCAACTCGAAAGCTCGAAGAACCTTGAGGGTCCCAGAAACATGGCACATTAGCTAGGTGAATCATTCCAAGGGGAATCTAAGGATTGGAAGTAGGCTATGGAGAGGTCCCAGAGTCATGCATAACACACACACACACACAAATATATATATATATATATATATATATATATATATATATATATATATATATATATATAGATATATATATATATAATCAAGGGAACAAAAGTACATATAATATCTTTTATCCCATTTCCTCCAATGAAAAAATCAAGGGGCCGGGTATGTCCCAAAATCATCCAAAACAAGCAAGAGAACCAAAATAGCCAAATATAATGTAAAAAATAGCTCTAAACAAGAATTCAAAGACTTATATTCTACATCTGCATAAACAAGACATAATATATGGGAGAAACAATACACTTTTGTATTAATAATGACAGGAAACAATTACAACCCTTGTAGCCATTGACTTTGTGAATTTCTCCCAGTTATCTTGTCCTTCCTTTGCCACAATGGTAAGCCTTCAAACATACCTAAATCACATGGATGGATTATGGACCTCTAGACACAAACGAACATCATAAATCCATGATCATAGCCTACAAAAGCCAATCCAAACTCTGTGGAAGGTGTTGCATTTATAGGGTAAATAGGGTGGTTTTGGATTTACCATTATAGGGATTTGATCCACATTAGAGGGAAATAAGTTCTAGGATAGAAGAGATAAGACCTCAATATAAGTAGGACTTCGAGATTTGATCCAACAATAAATAGTTAAAACCACTCTTGGAGCTTCTAGAGAGATAAAATTTGAAATTAATTTTTATTTTTCCTCATTTCTAGGTGTTCGTCAAACTTTTTGGGAAACTAACCTACGTTGGCCACTGTTGTTTCCATGTGTGAAAATTGTGCTATCATAGTTTGTTAATAATTTAAGTGTGATGAGGCCTTAAAATAGGGTTTTCAACCAATGTAACCTAGGATTCTTGTAACTGATGGAAAGGGAATACTTTTGGCTTTGCAACGAATGATTGCAAAGTGTAAATGGATGATGATATATCTGGGTTTAGGGCCATTTGTTTGGATGCAAAAAAATGACCTGTAATGCTCTAATTATGCTGGCCCAACATATTGTAAACCATCTTCCTTTGAATCCTTTTCATATATTTATAAATTATTAGAAGTTGGATCACTAATCTAAAATTCTATCTCATCTTTTGTCATTCTTGTTCCTTCCCAATTTTTGTATTCATAATCCTCATGAATAAGAGAGTTGAGAATAACCATGTTCAGACCCAATCCCACAATCACCATCATTTTTTTTTCATTATTGTAGACAATGTTCTTATTAAATTCAATAATTTTGTTTCTTGATGTACATGAAATATGCACCTACACCAATCGTAGGAGAGATTTCACTTTGCATTGCTACTCTTACATAGCTTTTTGTACTTTGATTAGGTTTTGATCTAGCTACAATAAGTAAGATACTAATTCACTTCAACATATCAACTATAAATTTAATCCTTTTCAATATATTTTGGGGCTGCTCTCCCCTTGAGATTTTGTTGCTCCTCTAACATTCATTGAATTCTTCTTTTTGTTTCTTGAGAAGCTCCCCATGAGGCTATGATGACTTCATTTTTCATTGAAGTCATATTTTGTTCTTTTTTGTTCCTCTCCCACACATTAGTAGGTTTCGTTATGTGTTCTACATTTCCTTCATTGTTTTATCTTCTTGGAGTAGTTTTCCATCTTATGTCTAGAGTTCTTTAGAGTATAGGGAAGCTTGTAGTCTTTGGATTTGTGGCCAAGGAGTGGAGACAATGGTGTGTTTCTTCTTAATTTAATATTCTTATTTATATACATTTTACGTACAACAACTTTATGACCAAATTCATTACACAAATAAGAATATCCATAGAAAGAGTTTGTGTACTTGGTTACTATTTATCTTCATATAGGGAATTTTCTTTGATTGTTTGCTTGAGGATACCTTCTTGCTTGTTGTATATTATGTTGATTAATATTTATTTTATTTCTCTTAAAATCTATTACTATATGTCCAAGTTCATGGCAATAAAAATAATTTATATTCTTCAAGGCAACAAAAAATATCCTTTGGGATCTTCGAAATTTGTTCAACTCATCATCAGGCTCAAATTACCATTTTGCAAAGAACCCTCTCTTCACCTCATTCTTTCCATTTTGATTTTGTTTCATACCTTTGTTTCTTTCTTTATCAATCATGTTGTTTTTGGCTTCTACTCCTACAAGTCTTTTCAAGGTTTCTTCATTATCCTTTATGGTTTTCTTTTATCTGCTACATTTTTTAATTTCTTCATGGATGCGACGTCCTCTTCTCATTGTTTAAATAACTTGTCCTTTATCAAGTTCCAACTTTAAAGGAGACTACAATCCCCTAAGACATACAAGAAACAACATACTAGTTTAGTTGGTCATCAATTCTGTATACCTCCATTTGTATCTTTGCCTACTCTCCCCTTCAAATATACTTCACATCAGCTTCATATGTGTTAGGTAACTCAAACAATAAATCAATCATCTTTCACATACTATTTAACAAAAAAAATCAATGACCTCTTCAACCTTACACAATTTTATAAATGAATTTCGATGGTTTTTAGTATTCCACTCACACGAATCTAAAATGAATAAACTTGTCTATTTACATTCCAAATGTGTCTCTTCAATTCCAAAATTGTTTAAACTCGTGAATATTAAAATACATAAAAGGAATTTCATCATATCAAAATGTCATGTATTCATATTATTCATGTCAATAAAATAAATAAATAGCATGCTTTAATATAACCTTCATTCATATTCAAATAACCCTGCATCACAATATTTTTCATGCCTTTTCCTTTGCCTTTCATGTATCCTTGCCTTGCATCATGTATTTTTTTTGCCTTGTGTTAGAGTCCTATAAATATAGGAGCCTCGTATTTTCAATAAGTGTTTATCCCATTGCGGTATTGCAAATTTTTATTTTCTCATTTCAAGATTGCTATGTTCAAAAGGAAAAGAAAGAGAGGAAAAAGGAAAAAGGAAAAAGAAAATGAAAAATGAAAAAACAAAAGAAAAATAAAATAAAATAAAAGGGGAATAAAATATAAAAAATTAAAAATTAATATATATATATATCTATTATATATATATATTATATATATTATATATATAAAGGCCCCTATAGTAGCCAGTTAAAAATTTCTCTTTTCGAATTAGTTAGAAAAGTTTCTATTGTCTAAAAAACTTTGGTTAAAATGTTTTTTTGGTATGATATGACATTTTTGTCATGTTGTTATAAAATGGGTGCATGTACCAATGGTCGATATCTCCTCTGCCAGGATCAACATTGGGAGGGATGTTTTAGACCCCCCAATACTCTCAACAATTAAAGGAGGGGGGGGGTATCGAAAAGAGGATTCCACCAAAACCCCCAAAGGTGACATGGCAGCTCCTGGGATTTTTCAGGGGGTCCCCTCCCAAAATATTTTACTTCTTACACCCCCCTTCAAAAATACCACCCTCTTCTTCGCTCCTCTGCAAATCACCTCCACCTATTTCCCCCATACCATTTTTCCTTCCTCCATATTCCAAGTCATCGCCACCTCATCCCTCTCCATGTCAACATTTCTCCGTACCACCCAACCGTTCTAACATTCAAATTCACTCACCAAATGAATGTTTGGAATTTAATCCTTCCTGCTACATTCATCCATTATGAATTAATGTTTTCCCCCATGCCTGAAACAGTTGATTTTCCATTATGATCCCTCACCAATCCCTTTGTAGACCATCAGAGGGAATGACCTTTCTTCCCTTTCATGATCTTATTCTATCTACAGGTAGTTGTAGGGTGAAATTACAGTGAGCAGTCGCTGCTGTCAGTTGTTATCCCAGCAAGATACATTAAAATTGCAAAACGAGTGACCCATTTCTTGATCATTCTCAGTTCACAATGTCTACATAGAAGGGAAAGGGGAAAATGGTGGAAGAAATCCTGATGATTCCTCTAGTTCCAGACCTTGATAGAATACCTTTGATTGACACCCAATTCAAGATTGTTGAGACTGATTATGAGTTAGATTTATACGAACTTCACAATTGGGTTAAGAAGAAATACCTTGATCATAGTGAGGATCGAAGCATATGGGAATCCTTTCTCCCCTAATTCATTTTACCCCAAACCCATTTCTTCCCTGAGTTCTCCACCCAGTGTCACCTTCGATACCTTCCTAGAAAAATCGCAATTGTTTCTCATAACAATGAGATTATTTTCTCTCTATCTCCCGAAATCATTTATTAGGCTTTACAAATAAATCCCTAAGCATCCCTTCTTCCCTTTTCTTTAGATTCATTAATGGAATTATTAAAAAAAACTTACCTTTCCCTAGAGAGCTCATATTTTTGAGTGTTTCCTCCATGAAAATGCTATGTTACCCAAAACAAATCCCCCATACCCTACTCCATTTACCCAAAAATGTCCAAAAAGGTAATTTCAATGGTCACTTGATTGCTCAGTTATAATTCAGACCAATGGGTAGATGAAGTAGTTTTAGGATTGTTTTTAATTTTCTCAAAGGGACAAGAGCCTTCAGTTTTGTTCAATTACATTCAATTCCTATCTGATGTTATTCATGATCAGTTTATGAAATTCAAAGCCGAAGGAGTATTCAAGTATTAGTTAGTAATATTATATATTATGTTATATTATCAAGCAAACAAATTCAAATTCCAATTGCAGAAGATGGACGATCAAGCCAACCCTTTGTCAGTTATCCATTGGACTTCACTAGTCAGAAGGAATTTAGAGGAATACACCTACACAAATTTTGTGAAGAATTTTATTCACACTTCTCTATGTTTGTTATGCAGTGACATCATACCAAGGGTATCTCGAGAAATCAAGAAAGTCTTACACCTTGCAAAACATTCAAAGGTTAGATACTCATACTTACACCAGAACTACATGGAGAGAAGTATTTATGGATGTGAACTCCCTCCATATCACCTTCCAGTGTTCATATCAATAAGAATATTTTCTATAGAGTATGTTAGATAGATGCTTAATAGTGATGAGATGCATGTTATATCTAACAAGAAAAAATCACAATTCAAACTAAAATCACAAGTGGGCCCTTACATTGTGAACACTAGAGCAGCAGCAAAGGAGGTGGAGATAGTCCTGAAACGGATGAAGTTCAAACTCAGTTTTACATGGTTTTATGACCATTTATGAGTAATCTCTAATCTGAGGGTTGAACAGAAAAGTACTCCTTATCCTCAAACACCAAGGCCCAAGATAGAAAAGTATGTTAACTAAGAGGAATGGGTAGAAAACACTTTGGATAAAGCTAAGGAACAACTAGCTAGTTAGTCATCATTACAGACTCCTATCCCTAAATATAAAGAAAGAAAGAAGCCAAGGGAAAGTATGTCATCTACCAACTAAGAGACACAAGCTGCATATTTTCTTGTTTTTAAGAGAAGGAAGAAGAATCAACAATGCACAACCAAAATGGATAGCATAACTAATCCTCAGTTGATAAACATTCAAGAAGAATATTCAAAAGAAAGGGATACCTAGGAGCAGACAACTTTAGTGCTGATAGGCACTCTAACCAACTCACTTCCCTATATAGAAGAAACAACTCAATCTCATGTTTCTTCTACTTCTCGGGCTCCACCACATAAAAGCATTTTCATTAGGTACAAAGAAATCAAATTAAAGAATGAAGCTCTTATAGCTTAAACATACTCAGAATTATGGAAACAAACTACCACTACTTAGCATAGGCTATTGTCTACTTTTGACTTAGAAAAGGGTTCAATTTCAAATGCCCTTTTTGTAGACCAAAGTTGCAGCCCCTAAGGGTGTTGAAGATTATAAATCCTCGGTATTTTTAGTTGACACTAAGCAGGTCCATGCAATCGATCAAATTGATTTCCATAAGTAAGCAACAGAAATGATTTATTCTACTTTGACCATATCTACCACGGCTGCTTCAAAATTACAGGCTTCATTGAAAAATCTTCACTCACAACTCAAAATTGAGAGGATGTCCTTTATGGCTAAATATACTAGAATCAAAACGCTAGAAGAATTAGTTGTTAAACTAGGATATGATCCTAATGATGTCAAGGCAGTAGAGGAAGTGATTAAAAGCAAGAATGCTAACATTCAAGCTCTGAAAGAATAGCTTAAGCTCCCTACTACAAAACACCCCCATACCAAAGAAGTCACAAGTCTAGAGATGGAGAAAGACAAGTTGTTTATTTTAGTGGTGGAGAAGAATGATCAAATACGAAAAATGGAACAAGATATGGAGGAACTATTAAAGGAAAAGGGAAAATGGGAAGAAGAAGGTACAACAATAGATACAACACCAGGTACATCCACACCAGAGAATATAATTCAACCCTTGTCATAGATATCAGTTTCAGATCCCTCAAAAAATTTGACTCAAGATTTGGGAGAATTTTCATTAACAAGCAGAGAAGTAGAGAAATTGATAGCAACTTTGACCAAGATGAAAGAGAACAAAATAAAGGAATATAATGCATACTTACCATAAGTGTAGAAGAACTTCAATCTCATTCAACAAAATCAGAAGTATGAGGACCAGTATTTTATCATTCAGATGTTAGGGGAGGGAAAGAGCAGCATTTGGCATAACATCAATGCCAATATTATAGATTTATGTCTCTCCATTCAAATAATTTTTGAACAAGAGGAATTGGTACGAAGAGTGAAGATAATAGTAGCTCGAACAAGAGATGACATTGAGCATAGGATAGAAGAATCACACAAAATTATCAGGATGTTGAATTCTAAAACCAAAGAAGAATTGGAGGAGCTTAATATCCAGGACAAAATAGAATTAGTGATAGAAGCCAAAAGAGTTTTGACTAAAAATAATATGATGGTACAGTTGGAAAACAAATACAAAGAGTTGGAGCTACAGATAAAGATATTCAATAAAAGGGTTTCTACACTACAGGAAAAGGGACTTCCAAATCTCAGAAACTCTAATGGAAAATTTATTCCATTAGAGAGTTATCAAGAAACATTGTGCAACATTGCTGCAGATGTGTCAAAGTTTTCAAATCAAAGGGAATTATCAACGGAGAATCCTTCCTACAAGGCTTGCAATATGATTTGAATATATAGCAAGAGATTCATCATTTGTTTGTAAATAGACCAACTTTCCAAGTTTACACTGACATGAATGAAAAATTTAAGAGCATGGTGATTTTTTCAATCCTGCATGAAGAAAAGTGGGACCAACTATTGGAGTTGGTCGATCAAGCATAAAAACAAAGACCTACTTTTTCCGCATGAAAGTAGAAGAAAGGTTTGAAAAGGAGAAAAGTTCAATGGATTCCCTTAGAAATTTCAACAGACGGTTAAATTTTTCTAAGGCTTCTATTTTTAGTTCATTTTTTAGAGAAATATGTAATTTGTTAGAATATATTTTAGAATGAATTCCTTTTGGAATCTGAAAGTAGTTTAGAAGAGAGTCTATAAGTAGGCTTCACAAGGGTTGGAACGTATATGAAGAAAGCAACTATATTTGATGTAGGTTGTTCATTGTACTAAAGTGATCAATTTACAATAATATAGAGATTTTTTGTTCGAGGATTCCTATGTCAAGCAATTGGTGATGTACTTTCTCATGTGAAATTGTTATTTTCTCAGTTTTCCATATGTTTGTTTGTCTCTACTGTTTAAAGAAGAAAAAGGGTCGAATTTTCTTAAGTGTACTATGCTCTGGCTTGTAAACAATATCAATATTTTCATTCTGATGTTAAGTATAGAATTTGTTCCAGCATGCTCTATATTTAATTGAACTTAAATCATATCCATCCTACACACTCCACAAATACTTTAAAAGGTCCAAAAGTTTGCCTATCCTTCCCTATTACATCTCCTCTGTCATTTTTGTGTTTTATCACCAAATACTCATGACTCCATGTTCAATGGACTCCCTACAATTTTCAACCAAAAATTTGAAAAAGAAACCTCAAAACTCAATAACTAGCCTAATACCTTAAGACAAAATTTAAATTAGAAAGAGAGATCCATATTTGAATATGGAAGGGCTAGATCCCAGCTTTACAAGTGGTTTTGTGGTTACCTTTGGATTTCTCTCCACAACCTAGGGAAATTACACAGTGATAACATTCTGGTGACCATATTGGAAAAGACAAATCTGATACAAACTATATTTTTTCCCTGCTAAATATTCCTTTCAAAATTAAAAGCTATTTCTAGTATGTGACTGTAAATAAATGTTATTAACGTTGTTCTCCCACCCATATTGTGTACATATATCTATCTGTAAAGAATCTATCAAATATCTGGCTCATAGAAAGATATACACTAGATTCCATCTAGATCCTAACCCACCTGAATTTGTAAATAATCCTAAGAAACATATTAGGAAAAAGAGTTTTACTGAGAGTCAAGGAAGCAATAGTCCATTGCCCATAATTAATTCTATCCCTAAAATATTCATAATTGTAGAGGATATTGAATTTGACTTACCTTTTGAGTACAGTATTTCCTACACCAAGTCAGAAAGCTTTGTTCCTGAGACAATTTTTAATGAAAATATTTTGAAACCTTATATCTCAATACATCAACCTGTCATTCCATATTCTGATGAATACATTATAAAACAGCTTAACAAACTTGAAGATTTAGTGACCGAATTAAATCGATTTTCTCAAAAATAATTTATTGATCAATTAATTGTTTCTTCTTTTTTCAGCCTTATAACCCACAGTTGGGCCTCCAATATGCCCATTTTTCCACCATACAAGACCACTATTTATAACCTAAATTCCTATATTTTTAACTCATTTCATAACATAATTCCACAACTTACCGCCAATTCATATCTTACAATTGATGGTTGATTATCATTATTTTTCTTAACTTTTCAATGATTAGAGATGAATTTGCTATGATTTTCTAATGATGGCTTTTCCAAGTTCATTTAATGCAGGGATCCATTGTCGAAAGTCTTCATAATTCAATTAAACTAGTTGCTATAGGTTAGGTACAGAATTCCTGTATATTAAAATCTCATTTTGTGATCAAATGAATAAGAATCTTAGGATTCCAAGAAATTGGGTTTTTTCAAAGTACCCTCATTCAGGTAACCCAAAACCGTTGGTAAAAATTCATCACCATGGAGAAGTTATGGTCAGCGAAATATCAAGTACATAATTTTTTAGTTAAGTACAGAAATTTTGGGTTTGATGGTTTCGAATCAGTTGCACTTTTGTATATTTCAGGTTGAAGTCTTATTCATTTGTTTTTAAATCTATATGGAGTTTCAATCATATATTATATATCTCAATCAAGCTATGCATGGATCATCAGATTTCCCAAGACAAATTTGACATAACCAAATTCCAGAAAACTCAATTGAAATGTAATTTTTAATTTTGTTGGCATATGGCTAAGATCAGATCCTTAACTTTAGGATCCCAAATTGTAAAGGCACAGTATATATTTCAATCACTCAGTACTAGAAAGAGAGTTACAGGTTACACATATAAGAGTTATGCAGGAGAGGAAGCAAAATTGTTGTGCATTGAACTATGTTTTTGGATGAGTTAATAGAAGGTGATGAAATTGTTGTATCCTTGGTACCCATTTTATGAATTGAGCTTAGACCTGTAGCACATGGATAGGAAAGACTGCCTGAACCCATAGTGATTGCAGGGTTAATATAGATTATGTAAGTGTGTTTATTTCCTTTTTATATTTTATTTCTTGCAAATGGTTTGAAGTAGATTTAATTTATTTGTCAATTTACTTGTGAAATTTATTTATGCCATTCTAGATTATGTAATTGATTTCTCATTTATGGTGTGATCTCAAGAATAGTTTTATCTAGGAAGTGTGTTTCACTTCTCTCAAAAATTTACATTTCGTTTCCAAGTTGTTTTCTAAATAGTTTTCATAATTCCAGCACTTCATTTCGTATTCTAGATTTATTTATGTCTTGTAGATCTAAGTAGAGGGAAATAATCTGAGTAGAGGGTATCAAGTGCATTGCTATTGGTTTCTATTTATAGGCTATGGATTATGCGCATAGTCGTGTTGTATATTAAGGTCATATTCTATACTAAGGCCATGTTCTATACTAAGGCACATTCTGTAATCAGGCTGCATTCCATACTCAAGCCACATTCTGTACTCAGGATTTAACACTGCATTCTGTACTTAGGCCGCATTCTACACTCATGCTGCATTATGCACTCAGGATTCATGTCGTTGCATTCTATACTCAAGATTCCTGTAGTTGCATTATGTACTCGAATTTCTCTATTTCAGTTGATTGGTAGGATTTAGTTTGGAAGCATGAGTTGGTGATTTCAATTAAGCCTATTATGATTTCTTAAGTTGAATAGAGTAATTATCATAGTTAATCATTTGTTGATTTTTCGCTTTATAGAATTAAAGGAAGTTTGTTAATAAATTGCATTGTGTGAGCAATTAGCTTTAGGATTTTACATGTTGAGCTGTTTTGAATCAAATAACACTCATATCAATGGATCGTTCATTAGTTCTCAGTAAGTTTTAATTAGTTCATCATTTGATTAGAGTTATTCCTTTGTTTGAGCATGTTTTTATCAATAGATTAGTTTCAAACTAAGAATAGAAATTCCATACTTAATTTAGGAATAGATTTCATATTTCATGATGTTAGTTTAGGTTAGATGTTCTAATCCTTCATTACCTGTTGTTCTTCCTCATAGCTTACGAGTCCTGACTGATAATTTAAAGCTGGAATTATAATGTAGGTTTTAACCCCGTACAGAAATTACCTGCATACGAATTCTAAATCACATGAAAAATAAAAATGTGAGAGAATAACACATAAAACACATATACACAGAGATTTCCCACTGGATCCCAAAACCGGGATTACCAGCTGGATTTTTCATTAT